>CAHIKZ030000948.1:710000-780000 GCA_903632075.3 Acanthosepion pharaonis
TACTCCTCCAAATGCAGTTCCTTGCTGGTAATTTTCCCATTAAGAAAATTTATTTTTTCCCATTATTCTGCGACCCTGCAAATGCTCAAAGGAGATGTTCCTCAAAGTCCGGAAAAGCGTTAGCCTGAGAGAATATTGCAACCACAAATAGACTTTTCTTTTTTCTTTTTTCTTTTTTTTTTCCTTCTTTCTTGAATCTATTCCTTTCAATTTCTTGACACGTGTTAACCATAATCGGAGTCATTCTAACCTAGCCAGGCAACTAATCAACGACCTTTGCCCTAAGCAGAAAGCCTGGATTGAAAGAAAGAAAGAAAGAAAGAAAGAAAGAAAGAAAGAAAGAAAGAAAGAAAGAAAGAAAAAAGAAAGAAAGAAAAAGAAAAGAAAATGCAAAAATTAATAAGTAGTGAAAGAAAGAAAGAAAGAAAGAAAGAAAGAAAGAAAGAAAGAATGCAAAAAATAATCATGGCTGAAAGAAAGAAAGAAAGAAACTAATAAGAAAGCAAGAATAAAAAATGGATATGAAAAGTATTTTTCCACCATTACTGGCTGTTGGTGTGCTAATCCAAGTACAAAGCAAGATTTCGAATGCTGATTCTCAAGGTACACCAGACCTCTTCCATTTGGAAGGCTGCCAATGCACCTACTTTGCATTATTCAGCTCCAATCTGGTCTTGTACCAAATTAATCAAATCTCTGCTAATATCAAGAATGAAAAGAAGAAAGAAAAAAAAATGAAACGAATAAATAAAGAAAAAGCAAAGAATGCAAGAGCGTTTTTCTCGCCAAGTTTTAAAATATTTTTCTACAGGCTTTTCCTTCTTTTTCTCCGGCTCTCTCTCGCTCCCTCTCTCTCTGTCTCTCTATCCCTCTCTCACTTACTCACTCCGTCTCTCTCTCTCTGTTTCTCTCTCTCTGCTTAAATATTGCTGTTGTTTTTTCTCTTTCTATTCACTCTTTTATCTTTCTCTCTCTACTTCTCACTCATAAGGATGTTCTCTTTTTTTCCTCTCCAATAATTTTTCCGTCATAATCCTTCACTTTTTAACCTCACCCTACGGCTCCCATTAAACGGAAACGACCTGCACGAAAGAACACAAAAGATGCAAGTGCGCAAATGCATTAAATAACATCCCACACATATTCACACATGCATGCACACATATATACACATAAACACAAACCAACAAATACATATATATATCGAGATAGATAGATAGATAGATAGATAGATAGATAGATAGATAGATAGATAGTCTACCTTGTATCGTTTAACGTTGGAAAGGTTTCTTGACTATGGTAATCGATGGGTTTTTTAATGTATGAGAAGCAGCTATTAATTTGTAATAACAGTAATTTTTTTTAACTTGCTATATCTGTGTATCATTATTATTATTATCATCATCATCATCACCATCATTATTATTATTATTATTTCCTTTGATTTTTGTTGCATACACAGTCCCTTCTGGGTCCCAACTAATGACCTAAGATCAGAAATGTCTTCATGACATTTTCCACTGATCATTTTTGTAAAAAAAGAAGAAAAAAAAACTAAAATCACATACATAGATAAAGCTCTTCGTAATGTGCGAGCTCTAGTTGTGAGTACAATCTTTTTGTATTTCTTTAAGGCATAGGCCTTAAAGGAACCCTTTAATAAGTTTATCGTAACCTTTTCCAATCAATCCGAGTGCTTCAACTACAACTGGAATTGTCGATGTCCTCATGAGCCATATTTTTAGATTTCAACTTCAAAGTCATTGTAATTTGATAGTTTTTTGAAGATCTTCGCAGATACACTACAATCTGCAGGGAATAACATGTTAATAAGAAAGCACATTCTGTTTTTGTGGTCTTTGATCACGATGTCTGGGCGATTAGATTTGTTCTGTCTGTGTGTATTATAAAGTCCCATAAAATTGGTACAGATCCTATCTCTGTAACCGGGTCTGGGTGATGTTCATACCACTTTCCTAAGTTTCCTTCCCGTAAAAGTGGCATATTTTCCAATTATTATTATTATTATTATCTGTATATGTTATGTTTACTGCTTTGTATCCTGTAGAGCAGGGTTCAAACTATGACCCTTAAGTCCTATGGGAGAATTGTCATTTAATTGAAAATATTTTTCTTAGTATATGGCATGTTCCTAGTAGGGCAATCTTTAGGGCAACCTGTATGCTGATGTTACCTGGGACACTGTTAGTAAAATTGTCTATTCCTTTTCTGACGAGGCCCAGAGCTCTAATTACTATCGGTACAGTCTCGGTCTTCATTCCCCACATCCTGTTAATCTCGATTTCCAGGTCCTTGTATTTGATCAATTTCTCGATAATTTTCGTCGCGGTGTTTCTCTCAGATGGTACTGCTATGTCAATAAGCATACACTTCCTGAATTTCTTGCTTTTTATGATAGGTCTGTTGGCTTTTATTTCCTAATCAGTTTCAATTGACATATCCCAGAGGATAGTTACATCGTTATTTTGGTTAACTCTGTCTGGTTGGTGCTCAGTGGTTTCGATTTTGTGCTTCTTGCATACCTTCCTGTGCACATATGTCGCTACCTTGTTATGTCTTTTTATTATTATTATTATTATTATTATTATTATTATTATTGTTGTTGTTGTTGTTTTATTTCCTTTGATTTCTGGTGTGCACACATTTCCTTCCAGAGACCTAAGGTCAGAAATGGCATCATGACATTTTCCACTGACCAATTAAAAAAACATATTTTACATAGATAAATTCCTTCTTAACGTGTGAAAACAATTTTTTGTATCTCTTTAAGGCATGGGCTTACAGAAATCCCTTCAATGAGTCTACAAGTATCTTTTCCAACCAATCCCTTCAATGAGTCTACAAGAATCTTTTCCAACCAATCCGAGGGTTCCAACTACAGCAGGGATTGTTTATGTTCCCATGTGCCATATTTTTGAGATTTCGAATTCAAGATCCTTGTATGTTGATAGCTTTTTGAATTTCTTCAAAGATATATTACAGTCTGCAGGGTCTGCCGTATTAATCAGGAGACTTTTTTTTTTTTTTTTTTTTTTGCGGTCTCTAATAACAATGTCTGGGCGACTATTATTATTATTGTTGTTGTTGTTGTTGTGTTTTGAATCTGCTTATTTGTTATACGAGCTGGTTCCAAGTTTCAACTTAAAGCCTCAAACGATTGCAAATCAACAGATCTTGATTGTAGATATATATTGGTTGGATATATGGATCACATTCCCAGCATCATTTTTCTTAATTTTACGATGTCGTATGTTTGTGTATACTAGTTTAAACTTTCATTAAAATGTGTATAAGTATGCACAGATAAAATGTATGCACCGTTGCAATGTGGAACTAGATTAAATGGAGAACCTGAAAAAATAGAATTATGTCGCAGGTGCAAAATTCAGTAAATTCACATAAATATCTTCAAAATACGAAGAAATTATCCTAAATGTTCCGTCAATATATGGGAATGTGCGTTCAAATTCCAGTAGTTTAACCCATTAACTGTAAAAAAAATTTTAATGCGCATTTTTGGCCCAGACAGGTGTCTTAGGAGTTTATTTATTCCTTATGTTTAATTTTAGTAGTTACCATTGTCGTTTTTATAGAAACTAGAACATCAAAATATATATGTGTATAAAACATCAAAAAATAATATTGATTAGAAATAATAAAAAATGCTTTTCAAAATAGTCACTATTTTTCTCCTCGTGAAATGTAAAATTACGACAGAAAGTGTCTTCTTACGGCTAATAATAAAAAAAAAATTTAAAGGCTAAGTATTGTAAAATATACCTCTGGAAATGCAATGTATGTAAGCAATTCAATGTAAATACAAGGAATAACATGTAGTGAGTTTGATTTTAACAGATCCCCAAATGGGGTTCATGGCAGATAATGGGTTAAGTCAATAACCTTTTACATTGATACAACTTTTCAAAAGTCAAATCTTTTGCATTTCAGCCAAACTCAGTTTAACAGTAAGTCGATTTTCATAACATTATTTACATTATTCGAACTGTTATCCTTGTGAATATGGCGATGAAGATGAGGATAACAGTAAATAATATAAGTAATCATAATACCTCATGCCAGATATATAGATACATATAATTTTTCATGTTTTGCCATGATTCCAAGTGCACAAGTTTTGGTTGATTCACTGCTCATTATTATTATTATTTCTTCCTTTGATTTCTGTTGTATACACATTTCCTTTAGGGTCCCAACCAGAGACCTAAGGTCAGAAATGGTTTCATGACATTTTCCACTGATCATGTTTGTAAAAGAAAGAAAAAAAACTAAGATCATACATGTTTTAACTAGTTAAAACTCTTTGTAATGTGTGAGCTGTACTTGTGAGTGCAATTTTTTTAAAGGTATGGGCTACCAGGAATCCCTTCAATCAATCTATTGGAACCTTTCAGAATCAATCGAGGGCTCCAACTACACACACACACACACACACACACATATGATTTAGACGATAATTCATCCATTGCAACCAATATATATATATATATATATATATATATATATATATATATATATATATATATATATATATATATATATATATATATATATATATATACCGTACTACTTAGATAGACTTGTCCACTCATGGCATGATCAACGTGATCCAGAATTGGTTAGCCGAGAATGTTTATGAAGATGTCACCCCTAAACTCAGTCAACTGGGATCCTCCTAGCTTTACTGATTTAAATATACGAAACTTCAAATACTGCGACATCGTCGGGGAGGCTAACCAGTATACCCCAAATAACAAGTGCACCTTGAGGACTGTCATCATAGTCCTGATAGCAGACCTGATAACTAGAACCAGATTCAAAAACAGGTCGTCTTCAAAAGTCCGATTTTATTGAATAACATTTTGTTTTTCTGTGTTCAATATTTTAAAATTAATAAACTGATTTTCTTCAATTCATATATCTTTGCTTTTCATTAAATTATAATTTGTTCTTAATTACCTGGTGTACTCACTAGTAGATGTATAATAATGTACGAAAGAGAACGGAAAAAATATATGGTCTCCAAAATTCTGATTAATGGTCATTTGGTCAGATTATCGGATGGTAGTCAAACCAGGAACTTTTCAACAAATCCTCATAAGAATCGAATCGTGTGCTGACAATACATTCAATTTTTCTTCATGAATCCAAATTCACTGGACCCTTCAGACACAAGCAGAAGGTCGTATTAAGACTGTCGAAAAATATTATGCATCAAAAGAAATCGGTCCATTGACACATGGACTGGGTAACCAGCGGATATATTTTGTGTTCTGACACTATAACTAAGGATGACATTAACGGATTTCCTTCTCCAGAAATAGACACGTGCATCAGTGACCCGGGGACAGACTGTCTTTTCCCTTTTTCTTCTGTCAGCAGCTCCCGTTTAGATCCGTTCCATGGCAGGAAAGTGAGAAAAATGTGCAACAAAAACAAACAAACAAAAAATGTGAAAATAGAAGGTTATCCCAGCAGGAGAGAAATGGAATTGGGCAAGGGAAGACGAAGAGACAAATTGATCGATAAATGGACAATTATACTTTCTCTCAAAGTCTTTGTTAGACCAACAGACAAGCAATTACACACGCATACACACATGTGCACATGCACACGTACACCTACAAATATGGTGGCGTTAGGATACTTTTTTTGTACCGGAATTGTCAATATATGTTTACCTGTACATGAATGTGTTCAGTGTGCCATTAAATCTCAATATATATATATATATATATTGTCATCATCCACAGACAGGCTGTTTCGTTGTATCAAAGCTCTTCAGTGTGGCTAGACGTCCGGTTGCCTCTAGCTAGGATCGAAACCCGGCTGAATTGGCGTCAGTCGAAGATTCTACCACTAAGCCGTCGAAGGGATTTTTAGATAAGCACACACACACACATATATATATATTGTTGAACAAAACCAACGTATTGTTATATATATATATATATATATATATATATATATATATATATATATATATATATATATATATATATATATATATATATATATATATATATATATATATATATATATATATATATATATAGGTATAGATTTATTTCAGTTAACGAGAAGTACGTTAGTCTTATTCAACCCCGATGTACAGACAGTCTGTACATCGGGGTTGAATCAGACTATCGTACTTATGTTGGCAGAAGTAGATCTATAATCCCACCCCAAGAGGTAATTTGGGATTTTGTTGTGTAATTTATATGTTGGCTTAAATGAGTCTCTAGTAGATCTATAATCCCGTTCCCCAAGAAGGTAAAATCTTTTTTTGGGAGTTTTGTTGTGTCAATTTATATGCGTTCTTCGCTTTTATTCTCAGTTACCCAGGTAAATAGCCTCCTCCAGTTCGACCAATCAGCGCACGACTTGTTATTGGTCGAAGCATGCCAAATTGGACAAAAAAAAACCTCGTTACCGCATATACTGCTGGAATGGCTAGACGGGAGAGTAATGCCATTTTCAAAGAGCAAACTTGCCGATTCCATGTGCCGCACGTTGAGGTAAGACCCTTATTTTCCTATGCACCAGATGAAAACCACACTGGCTCGCTTGCTTCTACGGGACTGTTCACCGTGGCTCTGTTATAATAAATACATTGAGCTTTTTGGTCGATCAATTTTAATATTTGATATTACTAAATCCATTTGGATTATATACAAACGGATTTATTACCTCTACTATATCTATCTATATCTATCTATCTATCTGTATGTATATATATATATATATATATATATATATATATATATATATATATATATATATATGCAGTTATGATATCCTACCGATTCTCGCGAACCGATTCTTAAAATTATAAAAAGCTTAGCGAAGCGGTTGTTGGATTATCCGAAAATAATCTTATATATTAATAGCCGATGTATAATAGCTAAATTATAATTAATACCAATACTGTATGTTCTGTGGCGGCTGAAGGTTTTATGATGAGCATAATTTACTCTGAAAAAGAAATTGCCTTGAAGTTAAAAATTTGGCAAATCTTCTACTCATAAATTTGATAAGTCCCCTATTGGATCTTTGGAATTGCAGTGATTCATTTCAAAGAAACCCTAACACAGCTGATGGCACTAGAGTCAAAAAAACATCATACTTCTGAAGAGAAATATGATAAGAACAGAATTTCAATCTCGAAATATCTTAATAAATGATTTTTTTCTATTAAATTGTCAAAATTGTTTAATTCTCTTTTGATAATATAAAAAGAGTTGTTTCCATTCTCAGATTGAAACGAAAATAAGTAGAATAGATTGCTAAAGATTACCTGCATTTATAGAACCGGTTCCTGGAAATTTGGGATGTCATTCATTATATATATATATATATATATATATATATATATATATATATATATATATACCATTTTGAGTTGAACAAAACCAACGTATTGATTGACGTTGCTTGGAATAGTTTATATTCATGGGTAATTTTGGATTTCCTTGTTATGTAATATATATATATTACATAACACACACATACATATATATATATATATATATATATATATATATATAACGTCATCCACAGACAGACTGTTTCGCTGTGGCTAGACATCCGGTTGTCCCTAGCTAGGATCGAAACCCGACTGAATTGGTGTCAGTCGGAGCTTCTAACCACTAAGCCGTCGGCGGTAGGGATGAAGGTGGATTAAGCTTATATCCTGTGAGTGTTAAATTCTCCAAGCCCTCTTTCCTCACTACGCGAAGGAGAAGTGCCATCTGTCTTTTTCTGGCCATAAGCACGTCCTTTTCGTTCCCATTTTCCCGAACGTTTCCTTATTGTTCAAATGACCTGTCCATGGTATTCTCAGCATCCTTCTATATAATATCTCTGTTGCTTCAAGTCCCAACTTCAACTGTGATGAAATTATCCAGCATTCGATGCCATCTTGAAATATTGACATTGTATTGCATTTCCTCATTTTTCATTGTTTAACATTTGTTTAACAAAATTTTTCCTATCTCTTAATACTTTGTCTAGCTTCTGGAAGGCATCTTTTGCTATTACAATATGATCTCTGCATCATATTTTCCGTCATCCGTTACAACACTTCTCAGAGAGATAAACTTATCTACCTGCTTAATTCTGATGTCGCCAAACCCTAACTCACACCTTGGGAGGAACCACTTGTTGACGACCCTTATTTTCTGTCTTCAATACAGTTAATACAGTGGTCCCCAGCCCACTTTGCCCCACTTTCGTATTTCTAAAATTCTGGTGCCTCCCTGTAATATTTAATTTTTACATATTCAAAATTTTATTGCAATTCACGTGAAGGAAGCTTAAAAAGTCATTAATATGGTTTCTAAACAAGCCTCCAAAGACCATGGCGTCCATAAAAGAGAAAAGTATGCCAATTACATATGTACGTACATACACACAAAATATTTTTTATGTATGTATGTATACTGTATATGCATCGTATGTATTAAGACGCATTAACATTAACACTCTCACTCAGACTCACTAGAAAGCAACTCACTGTTAATAAATTATTCTCGAATTTTCCCCTTATTCTGCTAGTATAGTAAGCCGAAGGATACACATCAGATGCATGCCCCAAGAAAATATTACCATACCCCACCGGTGGGACATACGCCACACGTTGGGAATCATTGAGTTAATAGCTAACTTGCATATTGCTATGGATAAAATCTAATCGTATTAATATATGTGAACGCGTTCTTCTGGGACTTTCCTAACGTGCACAAACAAGTGTTTCTCGATTTTAATGAAGTTTGATGGTTGATTCATTGACGATAAAAAGCAACTTATATGACGTTTGAAGTTCGAAAAGATTCGAAAAAATTTTATTAAAAAGATTCATTTCGAAGTTGGTTCGAAAATTCGTTCCTGTCTTGAAGGAATCATGAATATACGAACTAAAAATGTCTTCTTCGGAATTCCTCGATTGTTCAGTCCATAAGGAAAGAGAGGAAACTTTTCTTTCGTTCTTACTTTTTTTTTTTTTTCAAAATGTTTTGGGTTGCCCAAGATAATTCTAAACATATCAAATAAAAATAAATATGTTTTTAAGATCTATCTATATCTCTTGAGATGAGGTATTGTAACTATTTACACTATTTACATCGTTCGGACTGTTGTTCACATCTTTACTGATATATCCACGACGTTTCGGCCGTTGTACGCACCGACCTTCTTTAAGAACACATAGCTCAGTGGGTGAAGACGTTGGTTGAAGTAATCCAGTAATTTGATCCAAAGAGTTGTTAGTTCAATACCTGACCATAGTAGAGGTGAACAAAAACTTAGGCATTTGAATTACTAAAGGGAAATAACTGAAACTCAGATATCCAGAAAATGCATGACACGTGGAACTAGAAGGGTCTATCCTGGTAGACGAAATAAAGGGTTCGTTTCAAAATTCCAAAGCATATAACTTGAAGAAGGCCGGAGTGTACAATGGTCGAAACGTCATGAATATGACAATAAAGATGTGGACAACAGCCCCAACAATGTAAATAGAATAAATATTTTTTTAATCTTCGAAATGAACAAAATATGCAGTTTTTTGTTTGTTTTTTGGGGTTTTTTTTTATTTTTGTTTGTTTGTTTGTTTTTTTCACTGCCCTTTTCCATTTTCTCAGGTAACTTCGTTTTCCCGTTCTAAGCCAATAACACAGGGATCTCTTCTTTGTACCACTCCAGAACGTCCCTGACTCCACCTGCCATAACCTAATTTTCAGATCAGACCAAAAATGAAGGCTTGCTGCCATGTCTTAGATGGAGCTTTAGAGGTACCTTTTCGTTTGGTGTGTTAGTTAAATTACCTGCTTTGTTAAATAAAAATAAGTCAATATTTTTGGTTTTGACAGCAACAAAATATTTACCGTCTCGTTTCACTCTCTTCAGTCATTTTTCTGGCAATTTTATAATTCCATTCTCCAAGAGATTTTTCTCTCTTTCTGAACCAAAAATATACCAAAATATTAATTTTGCAGTTTTCTGGATGAATCATTTTTTTCTATAACTAAAAGTTACCATTTTTAACTAGTTAAATACTTTTAAGAAACATTTAAAAAAAAACAAAAAACGGAACGAATTTTTGGGTCAGAATTCTTCTTTTATGCGCCGTCTCTCTTCAGGAAGTAGCCGATCATGGCCCTCCGCATCTTCCTGACCCCCGTAGCTCTTAATAAGTTTTGTCTTTTTGTTATTTCTCCCAAACCCTGTTCTACCATCCATTTACTCAAATTCATCACGTAAGTTTCGCGTTGTTTTCTTCTCTTTCCCTCGATCTGTCCTGTGAGTATCAAGTTTTCCAAGCTCTCTTTCCTGAATACGTGCACCAGAAATTTTAACTGCCTCTTCTTGATGTTAAGTGTAAATTTCCTCTTCAAAACCTCGTCGTTGCTCACATGTTCAGTATTCGCTCTTAGCTTGGCTTGTGATTCGGTTTAATATTATTTTCGAAGGTCTATTCAAGTTTCTAATCGTTGATATTCAACATATATGATAGCTAAATCTGTGTGCATCTAACGTAAAGCAAAATACGCCGTTAACACAACCACTATCTACCCCATTTTTACGAACCAAAAAGTAACGAATTTCATTCATATCGCCCAGCATTTGCCTCGTTCTCATCCCAAGCGTTTCCTAACACAGCGCAATTCTTCGACCGACGAAGACACTGTTTATTCCACCATGGCAGCTATCGCTTTGCAACACAAGAAGAATGACATTACGCTGATGTTAACCAGTGACCCATTAAATGAGGTGATGACCGAAACTACTTATCAGGAATCTCTATACACGACACCGTAAATACCAAATCATGACTGTGTCTCAGCTTCTAATGGACTTATATAACACTGTCTGTTTCAGCATTCACTGGTGAGTATTGTGTTAAGTGAATACTACAGACTCTGCACATGCGCAAAAAAGCTCGTTTTCCTTTACAGTCCTGAGCGTTTTTCGACAGACCATTATCGAAACAAGTGAAATTATATTTCTTTTTATTCTTTTAGCTGAACTGAATAATAATTGCATACTTTGAGATAAATGAAAAAAAGAAAAGGATAATACATTAAACGTTGTGCAAATTCTACATAATCTCACGTGCCATGCTCTATCTTTCAGATCAGACCAAAAACAAAGTAATGCCATATCTGGGATGTAGCTGTCCAATTCTCACTTTACAGCCTTGACAGAGTTCAAAAGTGATTGCGCATCCTTGTGTTTGATGAACATTTCTCATTCTGAAACCCTCTTCTCACAGGCAGTGATGTGTGGGTGGTGTACTAGATAGACCCTACGAATAAGAAATCGGAGAGATGAGTTCGTATTCCAATCGAGTTGGCTGCATTCAATTGGAAAATATATCAACCCATCTCCTCTCACGCGCTATAGGTTAAATAGTAGAGCTAGTATACGGTTAAAATTCATCATCACAAAAATATTATTAATGCAACATCTACTCGAAAGATAGAATGATTAACATAACTCAAAATATGTATCGGCTTTAAATAACCTACAAAGGTTGATAAGACGTAAAAAATCAATCAATCCACAAAACGTTGCTAGCCCATCGCTACTACATTATTACTACAAAAAGAAACTTATAAAATATATATATATATATATATATATATATATATATATATATATATATATATATATATTATAGTCAAACAAAGAATAAATCAGTAAAGTTAATGTAATTAATGGAGAATTTACTTCGCTAACAGATTTAATAAAGCATTAACTTGTTAACAACTCGTTGAATGACGTGATTCTTGTTTTTAAAAATTATAAAATGGATAAGATGTTCCATGGATGCGCTAGTACTTTCGATAATTCTCATATTGTCATCCTCAAGTATGAATATTATTTCTTTCATTTTCAGGTAACTTCCAAGAAGTAAATAAAATATAATGCAGGTCGAAAGATGCCTGATGATAATAATACGAGAATGGAATTTATTTGGCCTTGAAAAATATTGCATCATCCGTGATTGCATCAGATTTTCATCACGCCCAGACACTGTTGTGTCTACTGTCGATTAGTTGCCCTGCGGCCATTGTATGCGATGAACATTACTCCAAGGAAGTGTACAAAAATTGTAACGTTGCTCGAACACACTGGTAAGACTTACCAGTGAGCAAATCAAAGTACTATAGACTGACCCGGAATCTCTCCTGATTTAAATCCAATCGAGAATCTGTGATCAATCTGAAAGGAACGACTTCGTGGAATGGACATACGAAGTACTAACATATTCACTGAGTCATGTTTCATTGGAAAAATACGAAAAAAGTAAATTATTCGTTTTGTTTCAATTAATTTGCCCAAGGGTATATATATATATATATATATATATATATATATATATATATATATATATATAGTTTAGTTTATGCAAACTTCGGTAATCCGTATGGGTAGACCCGAGGAGGATGATATCCAGAGAGCTCAATGTAAAATTCAGAGCAGATATGTTTGAATAAAAAACAGACCACGTTAAGATTCCATGTAATAAGCTATTTCACCATAACCCCTTTAACAGGGTTTTTCCAATCGACTGTTTCATAGAAAATACCCAAAACTCCACCGAATTTCAAATTAATTTCTTCGTAGATTGTTTAGACATTTAGATATTTATCAAACCTTAACCTCCCAAATATGCACGTTAAAGTAACGCAAATTAACAGCGTCTAAGAATTTGAATGAAACCTGTCGTGTAATTGATTGGGGTTGTTGTAGCTTCTTCCTTTAATGTCGGTCTTATATCTAGAGACGAGACGCGTTAAATTTGAGCAACATCTAGCCGACACATTGGGGTTAAAAATAGGAAATTGAAATGATACATATGACACACTCATATCCTCTCTCCCACCTCACTTCCTCACTTCGTTAATTTTACGTATACTTGATAAGGTCCGTCAAAAACGTGTGAATTTCTTTTCATTTTTCATTTCAGCTTTTGGAAGTAAAGTCTGATGATCCAGAACCCTGTTAAAGGGGTTATGGTGAAATAGCTTATTACATGGAATCTTAACGTGGTCTGTTTTTATTCAAACAAATATATATATAATATATATATATATATATATATATATATAAGGTGGGAGATATTTCCCCCTTCCACTCACCTCTATAAAAAAAACCCTCTCTGTTAAGTTTTAATCTCCCACCTTCTCTCGTCTGTTACCCCTCTCTTTAACTCTAACATTCGTCCCACACTCCCATACTTACACTCTCTAAATTCTATTTTTATTTCCGGAGTTGTTTTTTTTTTCGGTTTTTTTTTCGGTTTTCTTTTTGAATTTGTAGGTCTGATGAATTGGATCGTATTTACGATTCCAATGGAATAAATTATGACCGTGGAATATTAGTGTTTAAGCCTTTTTATTTTATCCTTACTCTGTCCTGGACATTGAGTTCTACCTGGATTCTATCCTCTCGGAATTTTTTATTAAAAAAATATACATGTATGTGTATGCACCTATGTATATAGATTTATATATTTTGCATATGTATGTGTATATTTACCACTAATATTATCTATCTATCTATCTATCTACCTATATATATATATATATATATATATATATATATATATATATATATATATGTGTATACATATTGAGTTTCCCTGTGAGTGATAAGGACATTTTCTTGTTAAACTATAAGTTGATGAATTCCCGATAACAAATCTACAAATTAAACTTTCTTCGCCAGATTTGTTGCTGCTTCTTAGTACTACAAGTGAGACACGTTTTTACGCTTCTATCGAGAGCCAATTACAACACTTTCAATAAATATATCAGCAACTTAAAACAATTTCATTTCATTATATGCATTACTTTCATTTCGTATGTATGCTCTCCATGTGTTTTTTAGTCGTAATTATGTCAACACATGTCATAGAAATCTGTTGTTATCTCCTAGATTATTACTATTGCGTTAGCATAGGTGAGTGACATAAGTGCTTATTCACGGAGAATCGTTCCGACTTACACGGAAAATCGCGTTATGACGCATTGTATGAACGGAATTCTGTCGAATGTAGGGTCCACGTTCGGAGCTGCTGCATATCAAGTGGCCGATGGTAATTTACGAAGTTTAGACTTGAATAAAATGTTATGTTACGAATGAGTGATTTAATCTTGTGCCTTCATCAGGATTACAAAGATAATATTACTGTAGTTACCTAAAGAAGGTTGACATTATTCGCTGATGAAATGCTGCGAATTTCAAGAAATATCACGTGATAATTTGGAGGATTATCTCTTAAAGAATTTGCAGACAATTTTATTTTTTTATATTTTTTCTTTGTTTTTAAATACCAGACTAAACTTCTGTTTTTAAAACGAAATTCCCCTGATCTTGCTTGCTTGATAGTCTTTCAAGCAAAGAACAAATTGCGATATTTTCTTGATCGATTTCAAACGCTACTCATTTTTCAGCCCAGTAGTAAATAAATTACTTTCAATTGCTTCCATTAACTGCAAATTAAAAATTCACAAATCTCATGGAAATTTGTAAATCATGTTTTATATGGAATTACATCCATTTCAAGTGCAATCGTTTTCATGTCTTCCGTCGAAAAAAAAAAACAACAAAATCCATTCTGTCATCTAATAATTTGTCATTCAACATAACAAAAAAGGAAAAACAATAACGTATTTTTCGGTTATTTAGTCCTGCTTGCAAAGCATCATGGGAACGCTTCGATTGTGGCCTTCAAATGAAAAACGCTAGTTTATTCTTAATCACTTTATAAGCAATGTTTTTTTTTGTTTTTTTTTCATCTGAACCGGTTCAGATTTTATCGTTCGCAAAAAACAGCCAACAGAGAATTTGTTTAACCGCCTGGATATTCAAATCTTAATTAAAACTAAAAGGATTTTACGTCACATTAGCAAAATCGGTCTCAAACAAAAAACGAGTTGTTCTGTTTTTCTTTCTTGGAGATTATTTGATTTACAAGTTTTGATACATGCTCTGCGGGTTACGAAAAGATAAAATCAGCTAAAGGAGGTTAATTATAATTGTTTTGTGAGATTATAACATGAAGTAATGCCAACAGTCCTTGAAATATTTCATTATTTGCCTCCTCCTCTTTGTAGTTTAACTCACTATGTTTCGACCGATACACACTTTGATCCTTTTTTCAAGTATATTCAAATCTGGTTCTCATCAAGTATCTACGATCGCCTCATCAGCTGCATATCTTCTTAATCTTCTGTGTGGCATGGCATACCCCTTTCAGGGCGTAGGCGATCATGGCTCCACAACTTCCTGCCCGTGGTAGCTCTAAATAAGTTATGTCTTTTTTTCTATCTCTCCTAACTCATTTACATAAGCTCGTAAGGTAGGTTATTCGCTGTTTTCTGCTGATTCTCTTACCTTCAATATGTCTTGTGTGTATCAAATTATCCATGTCCTCTTTCCTCATTATGTGCCTTAGTAATTTCAACTGTCTCTCTCTGATTTTAAGTATAAGTGTACTTTCTCTTTTCATTTTCCTTAAAACTTACTCTTTATTAAGATTTCAGTCCATGGTATTCTCAGTATCCTTCTGTAGAACCACATTTGTGTTCCTTTAAGTCTCGTCTTTATTGTGAGGAGATTGTTTAGCCTTCACTGCTATATAGGAGGACTGATATTACGTAACAATTCATTACTCTTTTCTGTGTTTCTAACAAGATTTTCTCGTCTCTTAATACTTTGCTTAGTTTTTGGTAGGCATCTTTTGCTATTCTAATTCGGATTTCGATTTCGCATTTTCCTCTGTTAAAGCACTTCCTAGATATTTAAATTTTTGGATTTTGGTATCTCCACTTCATAGTTCTCATCTTGGACTTTTCCTCTTGCTGACAACCATACATCTATCTTCTTAGAATTGATATTTAGTCTTTTCTTCTTGCTTTCCTTTACTACCTTCAAGGGGAATTCCTGTAATTTTCTTTGCCATGTCTGCTATCAACACTGTGTCATCTGCATATCTAATGTTAAAATTATATCCGCCAATAATGAATTCTGGATTGTCTCATTGTCAATCCGGTAAAGAACAATAAAAGAACATGATTAAAAAAAAACAGATGACGACGATTGACATTGCATTTGGATTTTTGAAGATCGTAGTAAAGAAACCAGAAGAGAGTTCCACATGCGAAGAATGCTAGAAAAGAGATTATTAGAATAGAGCTTACGGATAAGTTTGGTTTGGTTTGGTTTGGTTTACGGTATATCAATTTCAATGGGTTATTGTAGTGGCCTTGTTAGGACCAGAAATAAAGACACAAAAGAGGAATTGAGTTAAACAAATATATTAACAGAAACAGTAATACAAACATATACAAACGAAAGGGTTACAGCAAGAATGTTCGCTTCGAATGTCAGAGCTGAGTGCTGGAAACTTCCCTCTCCAAAAGGCAGTACCTGCTCCTATTTATAACTGGGACATTCCATGCGTGCGTGGGTAAATTACCATAATAGTTATTTAATACTGACAAGATTTTTATTGCTGATAATATTTTTTTCTTCAAAAATGTATTGCTGGTAACATTTTTTCTTCTTCAAAAATTCATTGCTGGTATTAATACCTATTTTTACACTTTCATAGTTAACCCCCAAACTGAGGTAAAAACACTATTTGCCCATAGCTGGGACCCTAACAGATGCTACCACCCTGTGTCAGGGTGGACCTGGGAACACCACTAGTTAAGATATGGTTTCACGCTCCTCAAAACCACCTGATCAGATGCCTTGTTGCTGGATGTAGTTTATCGTCTTACCCAGAACACCTCATTTTTGGAGGGGAGGGGGTCTTACCCCTCTGTAGAGGTACAGTTGGCGTATTCTGAAGCCCTAGCTGACAGTTTGTCTTACGGATACATCGAGCTATTTCAACAGTAAAACGATTAAACCTAGTTGTCAATTTAGTAGCACGCTTAAATTCAAGCGGTCGAGGTATCAAAGATGCCATGAAAATATTTATTGAAACGACTGTGGGAAGACACGTCACGGCGGTAAGAAAGTGTCGGAAATCGAGGTTTCAGGTGCGGACCGATAACACGGCAGACCCTTCTTTGGATTTATTGAGAATCTTAAGATATTTAGCAGGAGCAAGAGACCAGGTGTGGCATCAATATTCAATGCACGAATATTTGATTCAATAAAATAACTTCACTTCAGGTCAGCGAAAAACGTGAGATCAAGAAAATGCAATAAGTTACCCTACTGGAGGTGAGTAGAAATTGTTCTGAAAGATATCAGCTTCGTTTTGAAGGCGGTAAAATTTGAAAGCCATTTCTTTCCCCCAGTTAACCAATGATTAAAAATCATTTTCGAGAGCAGCTGCCAGTTTTACTTTGTCGACCCTTAATACAAGAACCTTAATACAAGAGTAACTAGTGGTGTCATCAGAATAAGCACCTAGTTGGGAACTGATGACATCTAGAAGGTTGTTGATGAAGAAACGAAAGTCCAATTGGTACCCCTGAATTAATGTGAAATGATCTAGAAGCGTGGGCGTTCTATATGCCATTCATTACACAATGTTTTAAAAACAACTGAATTAAGTCAAATATTCGGCCAGAGACACCATAGACGTTGAGCATCTAGAGAAAGCCATAAGATATCTAAAGCCACAGCCCGAGCCTCGACATTCTAAAGCTTGATAGACTAATTCAGTAATAACCATTGGTACATCGGTGGTTGACATAGAGAAACGAAAGCCATATTATTTATGTGAAAGAAGTCCGTGTGAAGTAAGATGCTTAACCAATTCAGCACACGTCCAGGGTATGACGATAAACTACATCCGCGTCCTGGGTAAGACGATAAACTGCATCCATATCCTGGGTAAGACGATAAACTACGTCCAACAGCAAGGCCTCTGATCAGGAAGTTTTGAGGAGTGTGGAACCACCTCTTAATTGCTGGTGTTCCCAGGTCTACCCTGACCCGGAGTGGTATAACCTGTTAGGGTCCCAGCTATGGGCAAATAGTTAACACTCAGACTACATCCGCGTCCTGGGTATGACGATAAACTACATCCGCCTCCCGGGTAAAACGATAAAGTCCGTCCAACACCAAGGCCACTGATCAGGAGGTTTTGAAAAAAATAATATTACCAGCTATACGTTTTGTTTTTGTTTTTTTTGTTTTTTTTTTTAAAGAATAGTGTTGCCGGCTATACGTTTTTGAAAAAATAATATTACCAGCTATACGTTTTTAAAAAAAATAATATTACCAGCTATACGTTTTTCAAAAAAAAAAATTACCAGCTATACATTTTTGAGGAAAAAAATATTAACAGAAATATATTTTTGACAAAACAAAAATATTACCAGGAAAAAAAAGTTGTCGGCATTAAATGACCCATTGGGATTGATATGCCGAAAACAAAACAAACCAAACCAATTCGGCACCGAATTGAGTATTTTGCCAAAAAAGTAAAACAATAACAGGACAATAATTCGAGGATTGGAACGTTCACCAATTTTCTTAAAGACAAAAACTACAGAAGAGGATTTCCAACAAGCTGGGAAGCAAAAATTTGTAAGGCATGTTTTGTAGAGTTTGGAGAAAACAGTTCAGATGCCTTGTGATTATCTAGTTTGGAAACGATAGCAGAACCCATGGACGGGTTTATGGCGTATATTACTAGAGTAGAGATTTCGTTCTAGGTAGAAAATCAGGCGGAGATATTTCTGATAAGTCGACGGTGGAGTTGGAAGTGAATTTCCGAGTGAAGAATTCTGCTTTATCAGCAGTCAATTACAATGCTTCAAACTGAATAAAGACTTAGATTAATGATTCACTCTTGTTCAACACACTCTTACAGTGATAGTTCTTGATGTCTTGGTCAGTTGATATGAATTTCACTGATTTAAAAACAAGGATGTCCACTCAAACGATAATTAAAAAAAATAGATTAATAGCTTTAAAACATCTCTTTTTAAAGTTTCTTTATCTTTGGATGGAAACTAGATAGATAGATATCTAACAGATCTAGACAGACAGATAGATAGATAGATAGATAGATAGATAGATAGATAACAGATTTAGATAGATAGATAGATAGATAGATAGATAGATAGATAGATAGATAGATAATGGTAATGGAGAAATAAGACGTTTCCCTACAAGAAAATATTTAGCTTTCATTGACTGAGCGGCCAGTACTGCTGTAAGGTTTCTCAAGTCTAGTAGCTGTCATCGCTCTTACCAGTATTGATGGGGATTTCTTTCCGAATCTTTGAACTAGTAAGGAATGTTAACATCTTGATTATGTCATCATTTTTCCTTCGAGTTAAATGTGATGTCCATTTTAGTTGTTGCCGTTATTCTTAGTCCTCAAGTGATGTGATTTATTTTATTTGGTACTGTTCTTTGTGATTAGGCAGCGCCAGTCCACAATATTCAAAGCATAGGATTATCTTTGCTAAGACCCACAAGCCTAAGATTTTTTTTTTCACTATTGATCTTAGGAAGCCGTTGTATATAGAAGAAAAAATAGATCAACGGAACACATTGAACCTTTTAGTTTGATCTCATCTATTGGGGAGGGGGGGCACCGGTTGAGTGTAATAAGAAAATTAGTTTAAAATTTAAGTTGCAAATATGCACATGCCAAAAGTTTTTAAGATTGTGACAAAAACGTTTCGACCTAAAAATGCCGTGATCGCACATAAGTAAAGAAAATGTTCGAAGCAATAATCGGCTCCATTTATCCAATCTAAAGTAAAATATATTGCATTGAATATACACTGTAATGATTGAATATTTTAGTACTGTAGCAATTGGTCTTGATTTTCGTTACTTCTGGAATTTTTTTGCATCCCGAATAAAAATTGTGAGATCAACAAATTCTCACCAATTAAAATAGATATTCATCATAGTTAGTTATATGTAGAACAGTAGAGACTTGCTTTATGACATATCTTTGCGTTTGCCTTCTACATATTGTTCTTTCTTTGATGTCCTTAGATGCGCGTGTACAGTTCATATTCTGTTGCAGATTAATAAATCAAGTATCGCTAAAAGCATTTCAGTGAGTTTTGCAATTAACCCGTTTATTGTATATTCGTTTTATTTCACTTCTTTTTTCAAACTGGAAAATCTGCAATCAGCTTCATTTAGAATCTGTGTTAGCCTCAATGTATCGTTATCTACTTATCAATATATATGTCTGTGAATGTGTGTGTCAATATATATATATATATATATATATATATATATATATATATATATATATATAGGTTTAATGTGAGTAAATTTTGTCACTGAGCTGATTCATGTAAGCTTCGAGACCCCAACTCCAGAGTTTTGTGGATGGACCGGTTCGTTAACTGTTCAGGGGCTATCAGCGATTTACTACTTAAATTTTTTCAGTTTTTTTGTACACATTTAGCACTGGTGTAAATTTTCCTCTATATTTTCTGTGTTTGTGTGTGCGCTTGTCCATCTGCAGGAAAATTCATAATCATTTTCTTTCATTTTTCGTTTTTTTTTTGTTTTGTTTTGTTTTTTTTATCTCTAGAAGAGTTAGTCTGCTTTTGTTCCGACTCAAGATATGTGATCTATGTTGCTAGAGCTCATATTGCAACTTTGCTGTTGTTCTTGCTTTTCTCTAGCATTACTGGTTCCCATGTAGTATTAATTTCTATGCTTGGAGATGTTTGCATATGTGCTGATTCCTTAAGTTTTCGTATTTTCCAGTGATGTTCTCTGTCTATTATTTCAACTTCATCCCACAAGGGCTGGAATATCTCTTTTCTCTCCATGTGGCCAGCTACGCCTGATTTTTCTATTTCCCGTCCTCTTACGGCTTGACGATGTTATTGAAGTATTATCTTAAGTGGGCGGCCTTTATTTCTTACCACAGCTACATGGGATGTCGTACACACAGTCCTTAGTCATGTTCTCTTCTATGTTCGGTCTTACTCTGAAGAGGTGTCTGCAAAGTGTTGAACCACTTTTGAAGTCCGTCCTGATGTTACATGTACCACAGATCCTTAGTATCTTTCCGACAATCCTTTCACATAAAAAAAACAGCTTCGATCAGCCTACCCTGAATGTTGTTATCCTCTTGTACCCTGCTATCCAAGTTTGTCGGCTCTACTCTCATGTACACAGGGTAGTTGTTACGCTGTAGGGTACTGCTTATACTGACCAATTTTTGTTCATATGTTTCTAAGTCACCACTGACGACTTTTACTAGATGTTGTAAGCAGCGGACGATCCCTTTCTTTACACTTTATGGGTGGTGGGAGTTGAAGTTGAGGTATTGTCCGGTGAATGTTGGTTTGCGATATACGGATGTCTTGAACACATGCTCTGTTCTAGATATTATTACATTCAGCAATGCTAGTTGTCGTTTTCTTTCTCTATTGTGAATTGTATCGATGATCGTATTGAGCTCACATGGTCCAATAGTAGCTGAACCTCTTTCTGGTGTGGCTAGAGTATGAAGGTGATGTCTACATATCACAACCGTAGGCTTGATTTTAGTGATGTGGATTCTAACGCCATTTCTTCGAAGTATTCCATGCATATGTTTGCCATTGCTGGTGATAATGGCGAGCCCATTGCTAAGCCTTCATCCTATCGATATATGCCTGATTATATTCCAAAGTGTTTTTTGTGTACAGAAAGTCAGTATTTGCATCAGGTTATGTATTGGTATACTGGTCTGTTCTCCTAGGGATTAGTTCGAGGCCAGTCTGTCCCTGACTACCGATAGTGCCTCCTCCGTGAATAATTTGGTTAACAAACTCACCGCGTCCACGCTCACCATCTGGTTGGATTGGATGGGAGCATTTTTGATTATTTCCACGAAGTGGGCAGAGTTTCGAACATATGAAGGTGACATTCCTATTAATGGGTCAATTATATCTACAAGTAAGCGACTCAGAGTATGACACACAGAGTCTGGGTAGCTAACAATTGGCCTGAGCGGAATACCATCTTTGGGGGAGACAGCTTGGGGCAACGTGCGACAACTTCTTAGGTGTCTTAGGTGGGAAGTGGTCCTTGTTCTGCGACAGTTTTCTTTCTGATTTCATTGTTAGATCTTTCTTTACTTTATTGTAACTACAATTCCTTATGAGGTCTTCAGTTTTTCTGTATTTTCCGTTTTGTCCATCACTATAGTCGCATTGCCTTTGTCAGCTGGTAGTATGATGATGTTTTCATTCTTCTGTAGGGTTCTGATTGCAAACCTCTCCAATTTCGTGATGTTTGGTTTAGGCGGCCTGGCTTTCTCCAATATCTGTCACACTTTACATCATACGCTCGAGGCTGAGGAATGTTCAAGGCTATTTCCTCGATTTGAGCAATAATGTCCAAGTATGGTATCCGTATGATGTTGTGGCGAAGTTGAAACCCTTGTTCAGTACTGGCTGACCCATGTTAAGATATAAAAATTAATATAATATGGGAAGCACTAATACGGAGTGCAAATGAAAAGTCATAACAACAAAAAAATTGCAATATGAGCTCTGGTAAAAATGGTTACTGAGACATTAAGCTTATAAGTCCAAAAAATTCATACATAGCCCTGTGGATGAAAGAGTTGTGAGTTCAATTCCTGGCTACTGCAGTAGTGAACAAAAACCTGGAGAGTTGAGTTAAACGAAGATCTCTGAGACATCCGAGAGAGGCTTGGCACGTGGAACTAGAACAATCTACGCCAGTGGAAGAAGTAAAGAGTTCAGTTCGAAATTCCAATCACCTGAAGAAGGTCGGAACGTACAACAGACGAAACGTCAAGAATATGGCAATAAAGATTAGGACAACAATCCGAACAATGTAAATAGTGTAAATAATTACAATACCTCATCTCAGAAATATATATATATATATATATATATATATATATATATATATATATGTCCCTCGAAAGAAACGAGATACATAAGGTTTAAAATGATTTTTGTAAAATGTTTCTTGAAGCTTTTATTTTAGTTTTAATTTCTATCGCACAGATTGAATTTAATATTTCCGATAAACTAAATACATTTATGTATTTCAAAATTAATTTAAATTGAGTGCGATTAAGTTGTTTTTAGAAATAAAAAAAAATCTCTAATGTTTCTCATATTTACAATTCTCTCAGTAAAACGTAATTCTCTTTATAAAAAATCTTTCAAAAATAAAATATACTTTTCCCAAATTTTATTTGTGGAAGATTAGTTGATTTAAATTTGAATTAATGAGATTTGAAAAAAAAATATTACTTTTAGTTTAAAATATCGCAGAAAATCATTTCAGGGAGGTGGGTGTTTTTATGAGATCTTGACAACTATCTCGATGAACTTATATTTGGAATTTTTTTTTCTTTTTTTACGGGAGACATTATATGACAAGTATAACGTTAGCGTCTTTTTATATCATTTTTTAACTATCCAGTAATCTTAACCATTTAAGAAAATATTCTTAATTTAATTTTTTATTGAATTTTAGGTAGTTTGGAATATAATGCCTACATTATCGAAAAAGGATGAAGAAAAAAGTCATTTTCTGAAAGAAATTTCACGTTTCTATCATCAAATAACCTTTTCAAACTTGTTTGTTCAAGATTTTATCCAGTTTATTTTTTTATGAAAAATGTATCAGTTTTTGTCTGTTTCTGGCTGACCGCTTGGTTTTATGTCGCAAACACCTGAAGCTGGAATAAAATCGCCATATTTGTAAGAGCAGCGTCTGTTTAAGAGTGCAATCAGCTTAAACGTTTCTCATGCATAAGCATTGCTTCTGTTTTTGAAAGTAAAATTTTGAACGTTGTGTTTGGCTTTCAAACTTCTCAAAACTCTTGTCTGAGATAAAATATTAAGAATGGGTTTAGTTCAAATAACTGAAAAATGTTCGAATGATTTCATTTTTTCTCTTCATTTCACGTTTGGATAATCGAAGTTCGAAAAATCGAGGAAGTACTGTATTCTCAATAACTTTATATAATTTTTAGTAATACCGGACTCTCTTTGCGAAAAAAAAACCCTCTTAAGCGACATGTATCATCAATTGGTGTTTCATTAGCGATCAGCGGATATAATCAATTGATGATATTAACTTTAGGGGCATCATTCATTCATGGTTCCTGTCTAAATGATTAATTAGTAATTCCAAAATTCATAATGTCATTACGCGAATTACGTAATTTCCCGTAGCATTTGGCTGCAAATAAAACTGGAAGAACAAACCAATAAAAACACTGGTAGGTTTGGTTTGGCTGATTTTCTTTAGCGACATATAAACATCTCTAAATATTTTGAACACAATTTTATGACTTCAACTAAATATATTTTGAATGCAATTGTATGCCTTCAATTACAGATAAAAAATATTTTTTTGTAATTTTGCTATAAAAATATATTGTTGGTAATTCTACTATAAAAGATATTGCTAGTCATATCGCTTTAAAAATGTATTGTTGGTAATTTTACTATAAATAGATATTCCCTTGAAATATGGTTTTTAATCACCCAGTTCAAAAATGTGCGTTTGAGGTTTCCTTCTGGGTAAAATCTGGCATCGAGGCTTTCATCCCTGAACGAAAATATAAAGTTAAATCGCGCTCATCTCCTTGGTTCTCAGCTGCTATTGCCCATAGGAATCACTTCTTCCGTCTGCACCGAAGCAAAATGTCTGATTGCATCAGACGTCTCTTTGTCTCTGCTCGTAATGAGTGCAAAGGTGTTTTCAATGAAGCAAAGCTACTATTTGATGGAAAAATGAAACAACATATTGCATCTCACAACTTTCGTTCCGGAGATTATTGGCGGTTTTGCAAGTGTGTGCTGAACAACAGCAAATCCACAATATTCAATGAATGTGAGATACTGACTTCCTCAGTGAATAAGGCTGAATGCTTTGCTCGGAAATTCTCATCGAATTCAACGCTCGATTCATCCGGAGTATCCACACCTGATTTCCCCACTAGAACTGAGGCTCTGTTGTGTGGTATAAACATAACCCCATCGACGGTTTAAAAAACAAAAAGCATGGTACGCATCTGCTTGCTCAGCCGCTTCAGCCCATAGGAATCACATCTTCCGTCTGTACCGAAGCGACATTGATTGCAACAAACATCTCTGTTCCCGCTCGTAATGAGCGCAAGCGTGTCCTTAATGAAGCGAAGCTACTATTTGCTGAAAGAATGAAACAACGTATTGCATCTCGCAAGTTTAGTTCTAAAGATTATTGGTGGTTCTGCAAGTGCGTACTGAACAACAGCAAATTCACAATATCTCCTCTATTCAATCAATTTAAGGTCCTGACTTCCTTGGCTGATAAGGCTGAATGCTTTCCTCGGAAATTCTCATCCATTTCAACGCTCGAATTCCACGAGGGCGCCTGTTTGCTCATCCGGAGTACCCACAATTGATTTTCATCCCGAGAACTGAGGCTCTATTAAGTAAGATGAGCATAACCCCATTGATGGTATTGGATATCGTCTCTAAATTAGACGCCAAAAAGGCAAGTGGTGGAGACGGGATATCAGCCGTTATCCTGAAAATGTGTGTTCCTGAACTGGCACCAGTCCTCTCCAAACTATATATAACTATTGCCTCACTGACTTTCCAGCCTGTTGAAAGTCCTCATCTGTTGTCCCTGTCTTTAAGAACTCTGGAGACCCTTCTGACTCATCTAACTACCGTTCTATCAGTTTCCTACCACTCTTCAGTGAAGTCTTCGAGGCTTTAATCAACGCCGAAGTGCATAGGCACCTTATATCCCATGATCTGCTCTCTGACAAACAATATGGTTTTCGCTTTGCCCGGTCTACCGCTGATGTGGTCACGGCCATAACTGAATTTGTATACCACTCACTTGACTATAACGGAGAAGCTCGAGCTGTGGCTCTAGATATCTCTAAGGCATTAGACAGGGTTTGGCATGCTGGTCTTCTACGTAAGCTTCAGGGGTGCGGTATTACAGGACGATTATTTGACTTAATCCAATCATTCCTGTCAAACCGTGAAGTGAAGGTGGTCCTACACGGGCTATTTTCCAGTTCCTTTAATACGAACGCTGGTGTTCCCCAAGGTTCTATCCTGAGCCCTACACCGTTTCTGATCTTCATCAACAATCTTCCTGATGTCATCAGTTCCCAAGTAGGCATCTACGCAGACGACACTATTTACTCCTGCCTCAATAATAAATCCGGTATTGCTGACAAAACTAACTTGGCATTTGGTCTCGAAAAGGGCCTCCAATCTGTGGTTGACTGGGGCAGGAAATGGCTTGTAAACTTTAATTCCTCCAAAACGAAACTGCTCTCTTTTATCCACCATAGAGAACCCTCCCTGCCTCCTATCAGAATGGCTGATGCCCAATTCCACGAGGGCGCCTGTTTGGTCTCACGCTTTCCACTGTCCTGAGGTGAAACAACTACATTGAATCAATAGCTTCATCTGTATCGCGCCAGAAGGTTTTTCTCGCCTGATTCTATCATTCAAATCTACAAATCAATCATTTGTCCTTGCATTGAATACTGCTGCCATATACGCTCTAGGGTCCCCGCTGTTTATCTCAAGCTCGGATTTGCAATATGATAGGTCCTGATCTGGCATCTATCTTTTCTACATATATTTTCATGGCAACTGCTCTGACGAGCTACTTTCACTGGTACCCGAACAACATGAATTTAAGCGTCCTACTAGGTTGGCATCTCAGTCGCACCCTTTCACTATCGATACGGCTAATTGTAGCCGTCTCTTCTACTCCAACAGCTTCTTATCTCGCACCCCCCGTCAGTGGAACTCTCCTCCTCTTACTTGATTCCTTGATAGCTATAATCTCCAAATATTCAAATGTAATGTCAATCGACATCTTCCGATGACTTGATCATGATCCCCGTCCTTGTCTTTATACTTTCTTTAAACACTCCTCTTTATTCTTGCTCTCACTCTCTGTAACCCCCTTGCGTGCTAGTGACACTCCCGCCTTGCTTGAGGTGATATGCTTAAAAAAAATTTTTTTAAACAGGTGCTACCACACGAGGTAAGATTGGACGTGGGAACAACAGCAATTAAAAGGTAGTTCCAGGCTCCTCAAACTTTCCAATCTCCCGCTCAGAGGCCCTGTCATCTGATGCCGTTTATACTTATACCCAGGACTAACACTGATAGGTATTTCAGTTCCCTTAGAAGTGTACATACTGGATATTAATATAGTCCCTCTAACCATGTCTGTGGTACGCATTTATGCACTGGCTAAAATTGGACATCTTTTCCATCCGCCTAAGATTCTTAGCGTTCAAACCTCGACGATCATTAAATTTTCCGAAATAACGTTTATTCCATTGATCGATCGGGTCATACAGTTCCAGCTCTACTCGTCGTGGTCATAGTGATATAGGCGAAAAAAAATACTTTCTTTGACATGTCAATTGGATTTATTATATCCTGTCTTTCAAATGTCACCGAAAGAACTTCAGTCTTTCATTGAATAACACATCTTCCAAAACAATCGTTTATTTGATGAAATTTATCTCACCCTCGCTGTCAGCATTTTTGCTTATTTTAACTTTAACCCTAGAACACTAACCATCAATTAAAGTTACACCACTACTAACCATGGGTATATCATACCCGATTTTGAAAATATCAAAAAAAATATTAAATATAAATCTTTATTTGAAATATTTTACATCCAGTACTTCAAACATTGAGTTAACATTAATAGGAACTGAAAAACATTATTTAGGTAAGAAAATCAGGTACTGAAAATTGTAATTAAAAATAGGAAAATTTGCGCTGGGTACGATATACCCATTGTTAGTGTTCTAGGGTTAAGCAAGCTGCTACTAAATGAAAGTTTTATTATATTTAATTTACAGGGAAGTACAATTTATTTTTATTTATTCTAGTTCACGAATACAAGGCCCAAGGTAGAGTGTTATTGAGTGAGATTCATGTAAGAGTGGAAAGGAAGGGAAAGAGGGAATTAAGAAGCGCATATTATAAGGTTATGTAGGATAGATATCAGTTGACCTTAGTTAGGGTTTCGGGGTTAGGGAGATATTCCCTAAAGAGCCTGTGTTCTACAGATCTGGAGAGGAAGTTGTCTGGGTGGAACTTACTCTTGCGAAATGAATACGAAGGAAATAGGATTGATCTTATGTCGTGGACATGACATGGTGGGTCCTAGTTGTGTAGGTCTGAACTGGTAGAACTAGGGAATTTAACTTGTCAGAACATCTGCGATAGCAATAGCAATGGAATAGTGGGGCGGCTAGCAACGTTTTGTTAGTGGAATAAGGGTTGCAAGTTGGAGAATATTTCATCACCCACAAGGCCGCGTAATCGCATCTGTCGGGGCTGGAGATTATAGATTGGGCAGAAATAGCCAAGATACGTCAACAATACTCCATTCTCGGTCTTATAGACAATATTTTCAAAAAGCCTGAAATCATGCGACAACCCCAAAAAGGAAAATTCAATAGCAGAATGATTTATTTTTGCCTTGAACGAAAAGCCAATTCAAATTTGACGACCTTTTTATAGGGTCAGAAAATGTGATTTTGTTTTTTCTTTAATCTTATTGCTTTTTCAGCCGAAATATTCCCATCATTATTTTGACAAAGCAAGAAAAATTTAAAAATGAAACTCGGAATAAAATATGGTTTCACCTTTTTCTCCACGATGCGTGTGTGCGTCTATGTATCTCTCTAAATTTCTCTCGCTTCCTCTCACTGATTCTTTGCTTTTTCCCCTTTATTTCTCTCTGTGTTTCTCTCTTGTTCTTTCTCCCCTCTATGGTCATCTCGTCTTCTCTCTTGTTCTTCTTCGCTCTCTGGTACATGTCATTTTCATCCTCCTTCTTCTTATGCTCTCTTTTGTATTTCGTTTGTCTCTTTTTTCGTCCTCTCTGTCATTGTCTTATTCTTCTTCCTCGTCTCCTTCTTCCACATTCTTCTCCTCTTCGCTCTTTTGATATCTTTCTTCCACTCTTGCCCTCTTTCTTCCACTCTGGCTCTTCTCTCTCTCTCTCTCTCTCTCTCTCTCTCTGAATTTTCTCTTCTTTATCTCTCTCTCTTTTCCTCCTTTATCTTCCGCTATCTCTCTCATTCACTGTCTCTTTTCTTTTTTCTTTCGTCTGACTTTTGACCCCCCTCTCTCTGAATTTTCTCTTCTTTCTCTCTCTCTCTCTCTCTCTCTTCCGCTATCTCTCTCATTCACTGTCTCTTTTCTTTTGTTTTCTTTCGCCTGACTTTTGACACCCCCTCTCTCTCTCTCTCTCTCTCTCTCTCTCTCTCTCTCTGAATTTTCTCTTTTCTCTCTCTCTCTCTCTTCCGCTATCTCTCATTCACTGTCTCTTTACTTTTGTTTTCTTTCTTCTCACTTTTGACCTCTCTCTCTCTCCTCCTCCTCCTCCTCCTCCTCCTTTTCTGTTTCTCTTTGTTTTTCCTTCCATTTCTCTATCTTGCTTCCGCATAGACATACGTTTTCTTTTTAACTGTGATAAACTGTGAAATATTAGCTCGTTTCAACATCAAGGGTTTTAATGTCACGAGTGGGCGATGAAGTGGGTGATTATGGATTACCATTGCTACCGCTATTGCTGTTTCTTTATCGTATTTGTTGATGATGGTGCTTGATTGATGTTGGGTGTATCATGACACAGATGGCGTAGCATGGGGTAATAAAGATGGCATCAACGATAGTGCCATTGGTGGCCCTTGTAAAAATGTGCACGCTTTAAACGCTAGATCAGGTTTTAGGCTAGGACGGGAAGAATAATGGGAGGAATATGGGTGGGTAGTGAATCGATGCCCACCACTGTCGGTACTGCCAGTGGCGGATGAGAAGACGCAGACCGCTTAGACATTAACATCGATGACCCGGCACGCAATTAACTCCTCTGCTACCAGAGCTCTTCAGTGTGAGAAGTTAATGGGAGGCCAACTTTAACATTTCATGACAAAGGAATCACGCTCTGACCCTGGCTGGTCGTCTTTCAAGATAAAAAAAAAGTTGTGGAAGACAGATAGAGAAAGAGATGAAAGCTCTGAGTGAAACAAAAAAGAATGACAAATTAGGAAAAAGATTTCATGAATAATTGAAGATACGCTAGAAGAATGGAAATAAAACAGTAGAATTATGACAATGATTTTCAAGAAATTAAAGAATGGAAAAAGAGGGAAAAAAAATCCAAAGAATAAAAACTGACGAAAATAAGATATGAGATTAAGGTAAGTAAATCATGCTAGTTGACGATGAAAATCGAAGAGAAAAAAATAAGAATTGGAATTTCTAACAAAACCTTTTATTTCGTCCACCGGAGTAGATTTTTCTAGTTCCACGTGCCATGTCTCTTCCGGATATCTTAGTTATTTCCCCTTAACTCAACTCTCCAAGTGCCAGGTGTCTCAAAGACACATGACCCAGTGGACTAGACCCAAAGAGTTGCGAGTTCAATACCAGGCCACAGCGGCGGTGAACCAAAGACTTGGAGAGCTGAGTTAAAGAGAATTAACTGGACATCCGGAAGAGGCATGACACGTGGAACAATTTAGCCCTGAGACACATGGCCCTTGGAGAGTTGAGTTAAAGAGAAATAACTGAGACATCCGGAAGAGGCATGGCACGTGGAACAATTTAGCCCTGAGACACATGGCCCTTGGAGAGTTGAGTTAAAGAGAAATAACTGAGACATCCGGAAGAGGTATGGCACGTGGAACTAGAGCAATTTAGCCCGGTGGACAAAATAAAGGGTTCGGTTGGAAATTCCAATCACCTGAAGAAAGTCGGAGCGTACAATGAACGAAACGTTGTAAATATGGCAATGAAGATGAGGATAACAGTTCGAATTATGTAAATAATGTAAGTAATCATAATACTTCATCTCAGAGATATAGACAAAAGAAAACTGGGTCATGTGTCCTTGAGACACATGGCCCTTGGAGAGTTGAGTTAAAGGGAAAATAACTGTTAAATAACTGAGACATCCGAAAGAGGCATGGCACGTGGAACTAGAACAATTTAGCCCAGTGGACAAAATAAAGGCTTCGGTTCGAAATCCCAATTCTTATTAATAAACTAAAGAATGGGAAGAAAGACAAAGTATTGAAAGAATAAAAACTGACGAGAATAAGAAGATGGGAGATGGTTGTGAGTAATTCATACAAAAAGAGATGGCCATGAAAAGCGAAGAAAAAACAAAAGAAATTATTCGAGAATGACAGAAAGGAATCGGTATAAATCGTCGCGAGTAGAAATGATAGATCAAATCTAGTCGAAGTAAAAGAAATTATAGAAAGGAAAGAAAGAGAACTGAAGAGATGTTAACCATAATCTATAAGTGACATGCCTCAAAAAGTACGATGATTTTCTAAGTGTAACTAAGATGTCACACAAGCCCCAAAGTATAAGGCACCCAGTAAGGGTCGAACTCACTTTTCAATCGAAATTCATCTAGTGAGTCAAGCTTGCTAACCCTTACGCCACGTTGAAGTGCCTCTCACCGAGGTAAAATGTATGGATTAAGAAAAAAAAAAAAAAAAGAAAGCCACAATGTATGATATTAGGAAAAAAAAGGAAAGGGAGGCAACTCGTGAAAAGAAAAATAAATGAGATATTAGCATCCATCATTAACAAGCAATGCCACGTGCGTCCAATAGTCTTCGAACATAAACATAAATAGAAATGAAAACCAAGTCGCAAAACATTAGGAAAAAAAAAAGTCTCGTAAAATTGACAAGCATAACGCAAAAAGAATGACATCGTCGACATCATGTGAATATCTCCGTTGACAGTGACAATGGGAGGTTATCGCTAAATGTTGGCGCCAAAAACGTCCAGAACATGACATGGAAATCAATAACAGAAGACTGAGATAAAGGGAGAAATTGTGTGATTTGAAATTGAGCATTTACGGGAGGGAAGGACGATGATTTAAATGTAGAAAAAAAAAAGCGGATCTTCTGTTCCGATAAACACTGAAGCAGAATAAAAAAATATATATATACGTTTTGTGTCTTGCGATTTGATAGTTGTCTAGCCTACGGGAGAATTCCTCTTTTGCCGACTTAAGGATTTTTATTATTTTCTAAGATAACCATGACGAGATTGCTGAAAATAGCATGGAGAAGGAGTGTAAGCAACGAGGAAATCAAGAAAAATGAAAACAAATGGAAAACTTAAATCAAAATCAGAATATTTCCCATCGCCGTAACGTAGCTTCCCTGTGCATTTTCTATAAAAAAAAAATGTCATCGCAATTATTCTGGTGAGCTCTACTTTTTGATATCTCGTCTTTGCGGATTTAAGTGTAGTACTAAATTGGCAGTTAGGTCTCATCATTTTTTACTGTTGAAATTGTAAAAGTAAAGTAACCATATATTGTAATTGTTTCTTCTCTCAACTTCACGCTTGTAGAAATCTCTCCCAGTTTCTTCCTGTCCTGTCAACTAAGAGCTTCAGACATTTCAATACATCAATCGTCATCTTCGGGTTTTTTATGGTGTTCTTTTATTGTCTTTTCTACTCAATATTAGTCGAGCAATGGGGGCGAAGTTTGAAGAGAACAGAGAAGTTTTCTTATATTGTTTACTTATTTTATTTTGTTTTTTACTTGATTTTATTTATTTAAGTATATTAATTTTTGAATGGATAAATCTATATTTTGGCTTGTAATCATCTTTTGCTAACTTAAACAATCTGAACATAATTTGAACCTATTTCTATATATATATCGCCTTAATTCAAATAATGTTAATTTCCAGTTCGATTTTGTTTTGATAGAGGATATTTAAACTTATACTAAGTTAAAACTTAGTAGATAATATCATCGAATGGATAAATCTATATTTTGGCTTGTAATCATCTTTTGCAAGCTTAAACAATCTGAACACAATTTGAACCTATTTCTACGTATATCTCGCCTTAATTCAAATATTGTTAATATCCTGTTCGATTTTGTTTTGATAGAGGATATTTAAACTTATACTAAGACAAAACTTAGTAGATAATATCATACTGTCAGTTTTATAAAAGAATCTACCCTAATGCATATATTCACGGCTAATCTCTGTCATTTTATTTATTATTTATTTGCTTTTTCCTGCTTAGGATTGGGTTTCCAGTTCCTTCTAAAGTCTAAAGTATTTTGACCAAAATTGGAACTGAGTGGTGAACTATTTGTACGTATATTTTCCCATATTTTTTGTACATTGTTTTTCACCAATGAAACCTTTTGGTTATATAATCGAATATTACATAATAAAACACTTATTCACTATTAGCTCGAGAAATTCAAGCTAAAAAGATACTTTGAATCAAAAAGAAATTGTTTAGGACTTTAACTACGTTAATATATATATATATATATATATATATATATATATATATATATATATATATGTATGTATATGTATGTATATGTATGTATGCTATTGTCGGGTGATTGGTGACTAAACCAGCAGCCCTACTCCAATTACTTGCGAGTGAAAAGAGTTGTTAGCAACCCTGTAGAATGAAAAATAAAACCTATCAAAGGCCAGAATAACTCTTGAAGCGTCAACAACCAGCTAAGTAGAGGTTGTGTCTTAATAAATAACCGTGGAGAAGGCAACGGGAAACCACTCTCCTATCAATCAAAACTTTAACAATCAAATTATGAAAGATAACTACGTGAAGAGTGTTAAGTCTATTAAGATTAAATCCACGTCCAGTAAGTATGGACATGTACACCAGATGACTTCTAGCAGAGGTTAGCAAAGAAAACGGTGTAAATATGGTGGAACTCCTTGCAATTGAACCCTAGTCCGCTAAGGGAAGACGTGAACGGCAGGTGTCAGTGGACGGTCAAGCAGCAACTGTTTGTATTAAACAAAAAAATAATTCACGGGCCATAAAAAAAAAAATAAAGCAAAAAATGAAAGGTTAAGCGTTAATATTTTTGGCGTATGTGAAACAAGGTTGGCAAAAAATGAAAATTTCGTCATTGACAAACACAGGATCATATTGGGTTGGTGCATAATTATCAGGCATTACGTTTTTTTAATAAAAATATTATTTTATTTTCAGGTTATAAAAATACGTCATACTCGTTTAAAAATGTTATTATTGAACAGTTATGTTTCTTTTTTCATAATAAATATTATTTGAAAACGCCTGATAATTATGCACCAACCTGCGGAGAGAAAAATGAAAGAGGAGTAGAACTGATATTAGATCAAGACATGAAGAAATGTCTTATGGAATACTATCAGGTACCTGAAAGAATTCTTGTCTTTAAACTGATAGGAAAGCCTTTCAACATATCCATCATATGCACCAACAGTACAAAGTACAGAAGAAATTGGAAAGTTTTAATCTACGCTAGACCACGCCAAGGCTCAATGCAAATCGCAAGAAATTACAATCGCCATAGCAAACGTAAATGTCAAAGTAGATAAAAAGAGAGATGATGAAACTTATATATAATCAGCGGGGATAAAAAATGGGTTCAATGGTGAATGGCGAATGAGCAGGTAGTAGCCAACACCTGGTTTCAAGAACACCAAAGACGCATATAGACATGGAGAAGCCCAGGAGGAAAAACGAAAAACCAAATCGATGATATAACTATCAATAAGAGATTCAGGAATACAGCCTTATACCACAAAACATACCCGACTGCCGACTGCCAACTGCGGCAGCGATCACCTTCCAGTGATATTTATACTTAGAGTATATTTAGTATACGAAAATTGGAGAGGGCCTAAGCAGCACCCAAATTGCAATACAACAAACTCTTGAATGGCCCGAACGTAATGGAAAAATATATGGACAGTGTTAAAACTAGATACAATGGACAAATTGAGAACGGAAATTCGACCATGGCGCTACACAGTTCCCTGTCCTTTGTAGCTCTTCATAAATTTTGTCTTTTTGTTATCTAACCACATCCCCACAAGGCAAGATGTGACACAAGGCCAGTTTTTAACGTGGGGAGTTTCCAGCCCAAAGGCTCGGGCAAAAATTGCCCGTAGGCCACGTATACTCGGGCTCAGCTTTGTCTGCCTCTCCAAACGAGACTCTCCCATTCAGCATAGCCTCGTCTGGGTTCCTCTCTGCCCGAAGGAAAAGAGGAAGAGAAATTCAGGAATGCAGTTTTAGATTGCAAAACATAGCCAGCTGCGGAAGCGACCATCTTCCAGTGATCTGTAAATTGGAGTTAAACTACGAAAATTGCGAGGCAGCACCCAAATTGAAACATGGCAGACTCCTGACTGACCTGAATGTAAAGGGGAAATAGATGGACAGTGTTAAAAGCAGATACAATAGACAAAATTTGAAGTGGGTCACATTAAGAAAAGCTTTAGTAACATCACCAACAGAGATGATCTCAAAGAAAAATAAGCAATAAAAGAATGGATGACGGCGAAGAATATAAGACACTACACAAATAAAATAGGAAGAAATACAGGCGGGCTAAAAAGGAATGACTCAACGAAAAATGTGCAGAAATAGAAAGAATAAGTATCACAGATAAAACAGATCTGCATAACAATAAGAGAACTGGACAAAAAAACATGCTCATCAACAGGATGTATAACATCTAAGGACGGGACGCTGATATTGGAAAAAGAAAAAATACTTCAGAAACGGAACGAGTACATCGAAGAACTCTTCCTCTATGAAAGAAGACAACCGGCAATGCACACAAAAATATCGAAGACCAGAAATATTAAAATATGAAGTGAAAACAGAACTGACCAAATTGAACAGAAACAAAGCAGCAACACCAGATAGAATTGTAATAGAGATCTTGGATGCCCTAGATGATTTCGGCATTGATAAGATTACAGACATAATAAATGCAATACACAACAGCGGTGATATACTGGAAGACCTAAATAGATCCATTTTTATAGCACTGCCTAAGAAGCCAGGTGCAAACGAATGTGAATGAACTCCATCGAACAATCAGCCTAATGAGCCATATAACAAAACGCATTATTTGAAATAAATAGGGCACGCAGCAGAATTAGACAGAGAATGGGACAAGAAAAGTGAGGGTCCTTTAAAGACACTGGAACAAGGAATGCAATATTTATGCTCGGAATGATATCAGAAAGAGCAATACAAAGGCAGAAATATGTATGCCTGTGTTTTATAGATTATGTAAAGTACGTCACAAAGAACTATTGGAAATGATAGGAACTATACTGGAAGCAAATCGCCTGAATACGAAGAGAAAATGAGTTCAGTAAATATACACAAATGAAAAGGGTGTAAGAAAAGAATGTGTCTTTTCACAACACTTATTCAGTCTATACAGCGAGGCGATTCTACGAAAAATTGAAGTCCTCGCAGGATTCATGATTGGCGGCTACAATTTTAACAACATGCGATAGACAAATAATACTGTGTTAATAGCAGTGTTACAGAATGGTAACTACAGACAAACATTTCATCTACAGACCCTCTATCAACGGACCAAATCTGCAAGCATATATTCGTTCCAGTGCTGAAGAATTTTCCCTTCTCTAATATCAGTGTCTAATCCTTGAATTTTATGCAGCCAGTTGACGAGCATGTCTTCTGTCTAGAACGGTACGAGTGCTTTAAAGACACTGGGACAAGAAATGCAATATTTATGCTCAGAATGAATGAACAGTCAGCCTAATGAGCCATATAAAGAAATATTATTTGAAATGAATAGAGCACGCAGGAGAATTAAACAGGAAATAAGACAACAACAGTGAGGGTCCTTTAAAGTCACCGGAACAAGAAATGCAATATTTATGCTCAGAATGAATGAACAATCAGCCTAAGGAGCCATATAATAAAAATTATTATTCAAAATCAATAGAGCACGCAGGAGAATTAAACAGGAAATAAGACAAGAACAGTGAGGGTCCTTTAAAGTTACTGGAACAAGAAATGCAATATTTATGCTCAGAATGAATGAACAATCAGCCTAATGAGCCATATAAAGAAATATTATTTGAAATGAATAGAGCACGCAGGAGAATTAAACAGGAAATAAGACAAGAACAGTGAGGGTCCTTTAAAGACACTGGAACAAGGAATGCAATATTTATGTTAAGAATAATATCAGAAAGAGCAATACAAATGCAGAAGGGCGTATACATGCGTTTCATAGATTATGCAAAATCGTTTGGTATGTCACAAAGAACTATTGGAACTGCTGGTAATCTTGACATATTTACGAAAGACATTAGATTAATCCAGGAATTATACTGGAAGTAAACCGCCTGATACGGAGAGAAAATGAGTTCAGTAAAGATACAAAAATAGAAAGGGTGTAAGACAAGGATGGGTCTTCCCGCCAGACTTATTCAACGTTTACAGTGAGGCGATTTTGAGAGAATTAGAAGTTCTACCAGGATTCTTGCTTTATTTTACGCTCATACGACACCATTCAGTAACCTTCTACCTTGATGTACATCCATATTAAAGAATCTTTCCCTTCCTTTAATCTAATCCTTATTTTCACAACCTCTTTCCCCTTCTCACTTTCTTATTTCCTTCATTTTAAACTTCTTTCTTTTCTTTCCTGTGTCCTGGGTATTACGATAAACTACATTTGACAGCAATGCCTCTGATCAGGAGATTTTGAGAAGTGTGGAACCACCTCTTAATTACTGGTGTTCCCATGTCCACCCTGACCCGGGGGGGATAGCACCTGTTAGGGTCCTAACTATGGGCAAATAGTTAACTGCAATCTGGGGGTCAAAACACAATGAAAGTGTAAAAATAGCTTTTAATACCAGTAATACATTTTTTAACAAAAATATTGCCACCAATAAAAATTTTGTCGGCATTAAATAACCCATTGCGGTTTATATGCGGTAAAACAAACCAAATCAAACTTTTCCCTTCTTCTCTATACTACATGGGCTACTCTGAAGTTAAGGCTTCCACAGAAACTACATCATCATCATCATCATTATCGTGTCAAGAATTCTTCTCGGATTCTCCTCATTCCTTCCAATCCATGTTAAACATTGCCATCGACAGGCCCTCCAGATAGCATCAAGAGTCATCTGCAAGTTTGGTCAATGTAGGTGTGATGAGGTCTTTCAACCGATCTTTTGCCGCGCAATGGGTTCCATAGGAGGGTGTCACTCGCAAGTTCTAACTTACTTCACCAGGAGTGACCAGCTAACCGAAGCCTTCTCTCTCTTAGCGAAATTGAGATAGGAGAAAGGTGTCCAGAAAAGCATTTCTTTGTTAGGCGTTTCTTCCAGCTGATGTCCACTGCATCCTTCTGTATGTTCCGTCAAGTGATGCTTCTTGGTGTTTCGTCAGTGTCCATGTTTTTGAAACATAGAGCAAGACTACACTGTGACCTTAAAGAAGTTTCTCTTAAGATTCTCAAGGAGGGAGAAACTACAACAGATACAAATGTTGCAATTTTTACTTATTTATTGGTTGTTGTTATGTCTTTAAAAATATTAAGAACATCGATTAATCTTTTCTTGCTGCTTACATTGGTAATGTCATCTTATTCAATTTCGTTTCTGCTGTCAATCCATTTTTTATCATTAATTTTTATCAATTCTCTTTTGGTGATATTCCTAAAGTCAACTCACTACCAATAACAACGTTATTGACTGACGGCTTTTGTTTTTTCTACATTTTTTTTTATTCTTAACTTTTCACTTATTTGATTGTTCTACGATTTCTTTTCAACTTTTTCACAATTTCTAAAATTGTGTCCCTCCTCAATCAATAACGTTATAATATCTTCTTTCTATGACTCATAACAATCTTTATCCATTTTAATTAAAAAAGAATTATCTATAACTTTACTATTATAGATACTTAGTTCTAATAAAATGAACAATCCTTCATTTGCCTCATAAAAGTTCACATCACGAAAAAAATCATTATAAAAATATCTAATAAAAGCAGATATTATCTTTTATAAATTGACTCATAAATTATTTCTGTGTCAACATCTTATCTCAGTAAAAGAAAACAAGTAGAATTATTTAACAGATAATAAATGTTTACCAACCTTTTATATATTATTTTATATATCATGTATATTCTATATATTTAGATTTTATATATTTTATATATGATGAACAGCTGTGGTATTTAATTTGCATAGCAATTTTCATAAATATTGATTTTATTTTTAATTCAATTTTTTAAAATTGTATTTATATTACGAATGTTTCTGTCAATAATTTTTTAATAACTATTTTGTTCATATAATGGAATATATATATATATATCTGTCTTCAAAACTCAGCCAGAACATCTACAGCCTTCATAATATGAATTGTTGTCATCTGCTATTTCACATTACTATAAATTAGTTGAATGGAGTAAAAAAGAAAAATGAGAATATGAGAAAAAAAGAAACTATCAACGAGAGAGAACGTTAAAAGAACAGGAATTAAGAAGACAGAAATTGATATTGCATTTCATTTTTGAAGATCAAAGTTGACTGGGAAGCAAAAAGCCGGAAGAGAGTTTCACAAGTTAGAAGTGCAAGTGAAGAAACTGTTAGCATAGAACTTACGGTTACATCTAGCCATTTAAACTGTAAAATAATGAGACCTAGCTGACCTAGTACTGTTTAAATTCATAAAGTCCGGGTACTATAAAGGAATGTGCATCAGAACAATTACTATGAACGTATATATATATATATATATATATATATATATATATATATATATATAGAGAGAGAGAGAAGGCACAGGGAAGCTACATTACCGTGCTGGGAAAGTAACTGAAGCCAAGATGCCAGCTCAGGACCATTAACATTGAATACAGTAGTCAACCGCTATAGCACAGGCCTTGGGGTCCAAGATGGCCGATCCGCGCTGCAAGTGAATTGCGGTAGCTGTAGGGGTCCGTATCCTATCTGTCAAATGCAGTTTTTCCTTTACTGTGTAAAAGCACATTTAGACATTTTGTATTACTACTAGGGTGACGATTTATTCCCGGGAATTCCTGATTGCGACCCCTAATTACTATTTATATCCGTTTATTTATAAGAGATTCTTAATGTCTACTGTTGGACAAATTGAACATGACCAACCAGAGAAAAGTACTCCTATTTATACCTCATCCGTGGTATCTGGTTGCAGTGATTGAATTCCTGTTAATTAGTCGGATATTATAGGAACTCTTTGATCGCGCGCGAAATAGAAATATAAGCATGTGTAATTATTACCAATACAATTAGATTAAGTGTGAAATGGCCGAGATGCTAAAATTTTACAAAATTTCGGGTTGTTTGATCATCAAAATCAGGGTAAAATGTGTGGAAAAGGGATGCAGTAATTAAAACAAATTAGGACCCATCTGAGGATTGCTGTTTGTTCTGTTTGTCGTGAAGAAGATGGCCCAGAAATTGGTAAAATAGGGTAGAACGTGGGTGATATTGAGGGTACGAGAGCAAAATCTTAAGGTCCACCACCCACCCGCGGTACACCGGACACTGCGGTAAACTGTTCCGGCTAATAGTGGTTGTCTACTGTATTCTTCATTGAATTTTATCAAGAATTTCTAAATATATAGCAGAAGTACTAAACCAGATATGTATAATTAATACTGATTTTAATGAACAAAACATTGACTTGCATAATAAAATTTTACATTACAGTGGAGTAATGGATAGCAGCTTGAATTGAGGAATCAGAGAGCTGAGTTCGAATTCCAGTCAAATCCATTACATTCACTTACGTGCTAATACCCTTGGGAAAGGTATGGATCCTCTTCTTCTCCCACTCACCAACCTATGGGTAAGTAGCAGGAGAGACTGGGTTCTATAGCCTTGGATGGCAACTGGTCTACTGCAGAAATAAATAGCAACCTACTGCGGGAAAAAAATCTGCCTTCTCAGTCATGCATCGAGAGATACATGATCGCCAAAACGTGTATTACGCATGGCACAGAACTGAATATATATTTAATACAAATCTGATTCGTACATTTTTCATGACTCCATCAACCATATTAATCAAAAGTTCTCTCTTTTTTGGACTCACTCTGTATAGTACCCTCTTTAACCACCCTCTCCGCCAATGTTCTTTTTTTTTTTTTTTTTTTTTAAATTGCCCTGGTTTCCTGAATCGATTTTCATTGCAACTTAACACTGAGGAAATCTTCTTGTTTCACTACTCCTAAATTCTCATGGCAGAGTTTTTGGATATTTCACTATGGAACCAATAATCAATGTGCGGCCGATTTATTCTACCATTCTGTCTGACATCTTATTAGTTTGCTTTCTTACATTGCCAGAATCATTCTTGCAATAAGACTCTTTTCAAGCCTTTCTTTGTGGCTCTCTAAGACTACATCTTCTGTGTCATGTCCTTTCAGCACATGGGCAATCATGGCTCTCTACAATTTCCTATCCTTTATAGCTCTTAGCAACGTTTGTCCTATTATGATCCCTCCCAGTCTGTGTTCTGTCACCCATTTACGCAAACTCGTTAGGTCAGTTACTTTGCCCCTAAGACACAAGATGAAAATTCTTTCCTTTCTTTTCTTTCCTTTATTGTCGTTTGGCTGTTTTAAATGCTTCACAAATTAAAAATATGAGACAAACGATATTTTATGATCAAAAATTAATTTGTAAAATTTTCTCTTGCTCACATTACCCCACCTCATCCCCATAAAAAGATAAGAAAGGATAAAACGTTGTCATTTTTTTTTCAAAATTCAAGTTTCTTTTTTCTTTCTGTCTTCTCAGGATGTAAGCGATCATGGTTCTCCACAACTTCCTTCCCCTAATCCCTTGTCCACTATCCATTTACTCAAGCTCACTAAGTATGTTATGTGTTGTTTTCCTCTGTTCATCTTGCTGTCAATCTGTCCCATGAGTATCAGATTTTCCAAGCCCTCTTTCCTCATTATATGCCCAAGAAACTTAACATATCTCTTCCTAATGTTAAGTATTAGTTCCCATTTCCTCCAAAAATTTGTTGTTACTCACATGTTCAGTCCATGTCTTTAGCATCCTTATTTTATCTAAAGTTTTTTCTTCTTTAATTTTAAAAACCAATCACAATAATCTGTACGACACAAAAATCAATAATCTAGTCTATATTATAAACTATTATAAAATATTCAAAATCAATAATCTAGACTATATTATAAACTATTATAAAATATTCAAAATCAATAGTCTATGCTATAATCTATACTGAAATATACAAACCAGTAATTGTAACAGTGACTGACCTCAATGACCCAAAAGAACCAGAGTCATGTGCATGTTTTGCAAAGGAGTGTGGAGACAGTGAATTAGCAAGCTTCAGACGGACAGTGAATCAGGCAGCACTTTGTGCTTATGGAAGTGGTAGTGTCGCTTTTGGCCATTTCTTACGGGCTGGTTCTGGGTACTCATTGGCTGAGTGCTGGCTAGGTCTTGGTGCATAAAAGCATGGTACGCTCATTCAATGGTAGTGTCGCTTTTTGCTTCTGATGGGGTGTGGCATATTGGAGATCGAGACAAGGAGAGAAATAAGGATTTGTTTTGCCTAGTGAACCTATTGGACTTGTACTATATTTTTTCCCCCCACATTCTCTTCCTGTATGTGCATCCAACCAATTTTTACACATTAATTTATACTATAATCTATAAAATTGATAAAATATACTATATTTCCATCGTTGAATTATTTAATGTATTGTTCATATTAGAAGTGCTCCCAAGATATGGAATATAAGTTCAAGCCTTGTTGGAAGCAGCTTGATAATTTTGATTTCATGCTACCTGCCACTGAAAGGACAGGTCATCTTAACATGAGAAAAAAAAGCAAAACAATCAAGAAAATTGATAAAAAATAACAATGAAAATATTTCATCTCCGAATCTTAAAACACTTAAAGCAATCATTTGACATTTTTCAACTAGCTCTACTTCTAAGAGGAATTCAATCTTCAATGATAACACCATATGACATCAAAATTCTGTTATAGACATCTGTATAGAATAAAACCTAACTGGTTTGAATTTTTTATCAACATGGCAAGAAAATACTCTGCCACATATAAAAAGGCCTTCCTTCCTTACCATAACAAGAAAATACTCCACTGCACAAAAAAGCCTTCCTTCATTACTATTCAAAAAATATACCCAGCCATGCATAAAAAAGCCTTTCTTCCTTACCATAAAAAATACACAGCCACACATAAAAAAGCCTTCCTTCCTTACCATAAAAAATACCCAGCCACACATAAAAAAGCCTTCATTCCTCACCATAAAAAATACCCAGTGACACATAAAATGGCCTTCCTTTCTCACCATAACAAGAGAATACTTGGCCACACAATATAAAGCCTTCCTTCATCTCTGTAAGAAAATATTTGGCCACACATAAAAAAAAGCCTTCCTTCAACATTGTAACAAGAAAATATACAGGCACACACAGAAAAAAAAGCTTCATTTATCAACATGACAGAAATATACTTCACCACACACAGAAAAATCTGCCTTTATCAACTTGACAAGAAAATACTTGGCCACACGCAAAGAAACCTGCCTTTATCACCATGACAAGAGAATACTTGTTTATACAGACAAACCTTCATTTATCACAATGACAAAAAAAATAACTCACCTCACTCTCAAAGATCTTCCTTCATCACAATGACAAAAAAAAATACTTGGCAACATGCAGAGCAAAACTTTCCTTCATCAACATGGCAAAAACACACAGAAAATAACCTTTATCACAATGACTAGAAAATATCTATCAACAAGCAGCAAACTTTTTCTTGATCAGCATGAAAGGAAAAACCTGGACACACATAAAAAAAACTTCCATTATCACAATGAAAAAATTCCTGGACACACACTGAAAAACAACCTTCATTTATAATAGTGACAATACTTAAGAACAAACAAAACCTTTCTAAAAATCTGACTTCAGAAACTTTTCCAGTGTCAATAAAGCAAAGAAAAAAGAAAAAAAATGAAATGTGTTTCAAATCTTTGCATGGATTTCATGCAAATATCCAAATATCATTTCTTTCAAATTCCATCAAGGAAACAAAACAAATTAGAATAAAAATCAGATTTCTTACTTTGCTAAATTTTCTAGAATGTTTATTTTACATTAAATTAATATTGACCTTATCTTGGGCATTACTATCATAAAAGTTGTTTCCACATGACTACTACAGTTAGTAAATTCAAAGAATTTCAAAGCAAATACTTTATTCAACCAAGGCATGAGTTTGAGCGAAGGGAAATAATTCTAATTTTAACACCTCCAAAACTAAACTGCTCTCCATTAATCATCTGAGAAACCATTCTCAGTATTCCATCAGTATGGCTAACCTCCAAGAAATTGTCCCATTGCACCTTCTCGGGCAAATGTTCTCAGCTGATATGAGGCAAAAAGACTACACTGAATCCATTACTAGATTAGCTGCTAAGAAATTTGGCTCACTGTGTTGTGCAAGACATTTTTTCTCTCCAGAATCTATCCTACATATATATATGTCTACCATTCATCCATGTTTAGAATATTGATACCATATATGGTTCAGTGCTCCTGATATTTATCAAGAGCTTCTTCAAATAATCCAAAGACAAATCAGCAATATTATTGGTCCTGATCTGGCACCTTGGCGTTAGTCACTTTCCCACCACTGTAAGGTTCTCTCCCTCTGCCTTATCTATAAATACTTTCATAATTGTTCACATGAGCACTTTGCTATGGTATCTAGACTTAATTTAAGCACAATACTAATGTGAAAATCCTATCAATTTACAGTTGTGTTGGCTCAATGTAACCAAAAAGTCTATGCTAACAATTTCTTTTCTCACACTTCTTGTGGAACTCCCTTCTGACAACTTTAATCTTTGAAAATTTAAATGAAAAGTCAATCACTATCTACTGTCCTCCTGATTACTCTGTTTGTTCTTACTCATTAGTAATGTTTCAGTTTCTAATCCCTACCCAATAACCCATTGTGTCTTAATGGCTTTATTGCCTTGATTGGAGTGAACTTGATTTAAAAAAAAAAAAAAAAAAAAAAATTAAAAATATACATGCTAAGGGAGATAATTCCTATCAGTTAATTCTTCCTGTTTAACTCACACTTGTGATTTCAAATCAAACTTTGTAATGCTAACAACAAAGATAATGATAACAGTCTAAGCAGGAAAGTATAAAATAATGATAATACCTCATCTTAAAAAGTCAAAGTCACAGTAATATTGTTTTGAATTTTTATTACCTGATGAAGAATAACCATGTCTTTTTTAATTTTTGACTCATATTTCTTTCCTTTTAATTTCAGTTGCTTTTTATTGCAGCTACTCAGACCATCAGTCTATGGCTTTTAGTAAACAGTTTGGCTCAGAAATAAAGAATGAGTTCACACCAAAATGGATGCAAGTTCAAGTTTCATCAAGGGTTTTACTTTTTATTTTCTATGCAATTTACTAATGGCCATAGACTGATGGTTTGTGTAGTTGTAATAAAAAGCAACTAAAATCAAAGGGACAGAAAAATGAGCCCAAAATTAATATATTTCAATATATTTTGATAATTTTCATGTCAGTTTTTTTTTATTTTTTAATTAAAGCAATGATACATCTTCTCTGAAGTTTTATAAGAGTATTTCTGCTGTAATATCAAATACTAAACATCAGTTCAGTATCAATTTTCTCATAAACAGAAAGAATCTTTGAACTGAATTTGGTAATGTTCAGTAAATAAGTAATCCATTCATTTACAGCTTGCTGGTTAATGATGATCTGGATTCTGAAATGAAAAAAATAATTTTTTTTTAAATTAACTAAATTTTAAAATATATAAATTAAGAATATTTTTTACATAAAAATGATCCCACAATATGAATATTCTTCATTCTATATTTAAATTCTCAAACATTATTTAAAATCGAATTTTCTATAAAATCTAAATGTGCCATAGATCAGTGACATCCAACCCTCAGGCCAAACATAATATTTTCATGTGGTTCGCTGCACACTAAAATCTTTAGGTATATTTTCATTAACTTTAGTAACATATGTCAAGAAAATTATTCTCAGATTGCTTGTAGGTTCACTTTCCCATTGCACTAAAAGGGGGAGCAGTGAAAAGGCTTTTCACCAAGACACATCAGCTGATTCATGGAACAAGAGCCAGAACTAAATAAAAATTGTTTAGCCTATCTAGAAAAGCATCATACATGTGGGGGTAGTACGTACTGCCATGAACAATTCTTTTCATGCATAAAAAACAGATTGAGTGATTTCAATTTAATTAAGATTCTTAGAATAAAAACGTGTCCATAAAAGCCGATATTGACAATATTATAAAAAGAAAGCAATGTCAAAAATCACATTGAATTTATTTTATTTTGTGTATGTATAATTTCTTCTTTTTTTTTTACTGTCAATAATATAGTATTTTTTATAATTATATATATTTGTTATTAAAATATAATATTCACAATGTTTTGAACATATTAAAAGCATATTTATATAAAGTACTTTTGTGGACAGGTGAATATACCTAAATTTCTAATTTGAACAACCCTGCTCTCGATCAAGAATATCAAACCAGATTTCTTTAGTAAAGTACTGTAGCAGATGCTTTTTAGGAGTCACCAATTTGTAGTTTAGTAGTCAAAGGTAATCATTGAAGAAGATGGTATCAAAAAAGAAAAAAATGAGTTTATTATCACAATGTAAATATAAATTCTAATTACTGTCCTTAACTGAGATCAACACAATGCCTATCACATGCTTAATATCTTATGTGCAAATCTGTCCAATTAGTGAAAATATAAGCATGAATTGGCAAATGAGTTAGTGAGAGTTCAAGAGAGGTCAGCTGGCAGAAACAAGTTAATATTTGAGTCTAGCTCTGAGTGGTGTGCAGCAGAACTAATGAACTGCTATGTATAGGTGTTAATCAATCAAGAGATGACAGGACAGAGAAAACCGATTGGTCAATGGATTTTTTTGTCTCATTTTGTATTTTCCTGCTGTGTTCAGATTGGCTAAAATGGTAATGTACTATGATCCTCCTGACATTATAAAACTATTAGGGAATCATCAGTTTGCATCAACCCTAGGAAGTAAAATCTTCTATGGTGAATGAAGGTTATCTTATGACAACATCCATTCTTACCACAGAACTATCTTGGCCTTGTGTGAGTATTGAAAGAAAGTGTTAATACATACAAGATAAATTTTTATATAGCACAATAATATATATATATATATATATATATATATATATATATATATACACACACACAAACAGCATATTTTCATTTAAGTATGTTTGGTTAAATAATTTAGACATATTATGTTTATTTATTGTTTTAATCCTTTCAAGTCCACAAATGAATTTCTTGATGGCTGTAGAAAATTGATTAAGAAAACTTCCAAAATTTTCTTTAAAATAATTTTTTTATTTTTCCCAAGTACTTTCAATCTTATCTGAGACCATTTTCAGGAGTTGCATATCTATGAATGTGTTATGCATGAACACTGTAAATTCAAAATATTTTTGACTTCTATGCAAGGAAGGTAACTTATGTGATTTTTTAAAAATATTTTTAATTGTAGTATTTTAATTTAGTATTTTTATATAACACTTTGCTGTTACAAACATTTAAGAACTTTGTTGTTATAGTCATAGTTGACTTTATTTATTTTTGGCCGCAATTCTCTTCTATAATTCTTCCAGAATTTTAAGTTTTTGCTTATAATTATCTTGATCGAGTATTGATGGATTTTCAACTAATATCTGTCTAGACTGTGAATGTGGACATGAGTGTTCCTTTAAATGTTCTGAGATTGAACTATGATCGTTCATGTGAAACGTAAGCCTTCTCATCATTATCGTTATTCATGAACTTGAAAGGATTAAAACTATATATATATATATATATATATATATATATAGGCAGAATTTTTCATTAATGCATGTTTGATTAAATAATATACACAAGTTTTGTCTATTTTATGTAAATTCTTTTCATATCATCTGATAAGCTAGGATTAAAAAATATGTATCAATATTGTGATCTTCTTTCTTCTTTTAATGATAATGTTATTAAGCTGATCAGATAATATGAAAAGAATTTACATGAAATAAATCAACAAGACTTGTCTATATTATTTAATATATATATATATATATATACACACACACACACACACACACACACACACAGGGTGGCAATAAAGTCACTATACAGTTACTTACAATAAGAATTAAAACAAAGCAATTAATCAACAGACCAGAAATTTATTATTAAAATGCTTCTGGTTAGTAACAATAAAATGCTATGGTAAACAATAGTAAATTAATTACCAATACTGTTTGAACTGCAAGCCACTTGTTTCAATGCATTCCCTACAATGTGAGTGAATGCTTTGACAAATGTCACAACAAAAATGGTTGTGCCGGCTTAAGTCTACAAATGCCTCTTGAATAAATTGCTTGAGGTCATCAATATTTCTTGGTTTCTTTGCACAAATGGAATCATTGATAATTCCTTATATAGCGATATTCATTGGGGTCAAATCTGGTGAGTGAGGTGGCCACTCAATGCTGTCACATCATCCTAGCCTGGAAATGCTGCATCAAGATAATTTCTTTCTTTGAGAGCAAAATGTAGCATTGCCCCCAATCCTGTTGAAAGTAAAGCTTTGCAGTATAGTGTCTTTATTGCTATCCTATATCTATGTATATATATATATATATATATATATATATATATAGATATAAATATATATTTATTTATTACACCCTTGTACCATCAAGTGAGTCTAAGATGGCGAGCCAACCACACTCACCAGTGGATGGGGTGGGGTAACCTATCTGGCCCAGATTCCACCAGAAAAGTCTTGCAAAAAGTGCTTAATGTCATAGGGAACAATAGCACCAAGGTAGAATAGATGAGCCTAGAGCTTCAAGCAAAAAAATGCTCTACAAAACTGAGGAACTAAAATTACCCACATCAGAACATAAGCATGGTGGTATAAGAGTGCCTATTTTACAAACTACAGCCAATGACCACCAGATGATTGCACGAAAGTGCATGAAATTAGCCGTCATAGTTGGTCACTGCCTGCCTGGATTTTAAATATATTAAAACTCCGCCATTTCTTATGGCATTGAGCACTCTTTTTTTGCCAGTGTGCAATTTTAGGCAGACTCTTTTTGGAGTTACTCATCCTTTTTTCTGATTGTAAACAATTCCACATGGATAACTTTATTAAATACACAGAAAATAGAGAAATAGAATAAAAATAAAAGTCAAAATGAAGGTAAGTATAAAAGGTGAATTGCAACATCGTTTGTTAGTTAAATAGGTTTTGTGAAATGCTTTCTCTTCTCATATTTTATATCCACTGTGATATTTATATCTCAATGTCATTGAATTCTGAAGCCACTTTCAGCACCGAGACTTACCTGGTAAGGATTTTAATTGCCATAATCTTTTAGAATCAGGATCTTGAAGCCAAAGTTTCTTGAGAACATCAACATCTAGAAATGGAAAATAGTCAATCAAAACAAATTAACCTAATATTGGTAAGTATCTTATAAATAATGAATTCAACATATCAATTCAAATCAATAATACGGTTTGAAATACTGAAGTTAAGACATTTTCAATTTATTTCAATGAATATATTTATTTCTGCTGATCTCATTGCAGTGTTTTAGTCAATACATTTCTGATGAAGTAGAAAATTCAGAAAACAAAATTTATTTTAAAAATAATCATAAAATTAATCTTTTGATCAGATTAATCTTTATTGCTATAATCATAATGTTTCGGCTCTGATGTCTTCCAGCCTTCATAAGAAGTTTGTCAATCTAAGTAAGTTTCCAGAAATGTTGATCTGAACTCTTTATATAATCTACGGCAGTAGACTATTCTCACTCTGTTGTCCATGTCAAGAAATCACAATTGAAATGATATCCTGAGACATGAAGAGTGTAATGAGAACAATCTCTACTCCTATAGAATGAATAATGAATTCAGTACAAAATTCACTGAAAGAGACTTGGATCACCAATCAACTGATAAAAGCCAGGGTTGTGATAACAACAACAAAGATGAGGAAATTATTCCATTTGTAAATAATAACTTGTCATCCCAGAAATCCAAACAGAAATCCTCACTAAATATTGTAACCTGAAGAGAAAGCCGGAAAACATAGACCATAGTGTAGTGTAGAAGGCAAATGAATTTTTGGGATGAATGATTAAATTATTATGAAAAAGAATTAACATTGAGGAGTTATTTTTGATTTACCACATAAGTGGATACTTTAATCTCACTCACACACCATACATACATACATATATCAGGTCATCCCATAAGTTCTGTCCGAATTTTACCTTTTTGTTAAAATGAACAAAATTTAAAGAGTATTTTATAATGTCTAATGGAGATGAACATTATTTTTATGTTTAGATGCATTTAAACTGATCAAATTTTATTTCAAAGAACAATAAAATTAAATTTTGTTTGATTAAAACCCTGCTAACATGGAAGTACTCAAGAATCATTTGAGGCACATAATGCTTTATGAGTTCAAGAAAGGAAACTCACCAGCCGAAGCGGCTAGAAACATTCACTCAGTTTATGGATAGGAATGTGTGAATGAAAGAACTTGCAGAAGATGGTTTGCAAAATTCAGAGGTGGAGATTTCACCCTTAAATATAAAGATCAAACCAGACGTCCAGTTGAGTTTGATGAAAAGCTTCTTGAAGCAGCCCTTGAAGAAAATCCTGCTTTATCAGTTGAGGAAATGCCAGTGGTTCTCAGTTCAAACCATACAACTGTTCATCGTCATCTTCAAAAACTTGGAAAAGTTCCTAAACTTGGAAAATGGGTGCCTCATGAATTGTCTGAAAACAACCTCAAATCCCAAGTTGACATCTGCTCTTCTCTCCATTCTCGCCAGCTTGTTTCCCCTTTTTTGGATAGACTTGTGACTGGTGACGAAAAATGGATCTTTTATCGAAATGTTAAGCATCGTAGACAGTGGCTTAGTAAAGGGGAAGGACCCCAGCCACAGCCAAGAATGGAACTTCATGGGCAAAAGGTTCTTCTTTCAATCTGGTGGGATCGCCAAGGAATAATTCACTTTGAATTCTTACCACCTAATGCAACAATTAATGCTCAAATATACTGTCAGCAATTAGAGCGTTTGAACCAAGCTTTGAGGAAAAAAAGACCTGCTCTAGTGAATCGAAAAGAGGTGATGTTTCATCAGGACAATGTGTGACCCCACACAGCAAGAATCACATCACAAAAGATCGAAGAACTTGGTTGGGAGAAAATTCCTCATCCACCTTATTCTCCCGAACTTGCTCCTTCAGACTACCATTTGTTTTGTAGCTTACAGAATCATTTGGAAGAAAGAGCTTTTGTAACACAGGAAGAGTTTAAAACTGACATTTGTGAGTTCTTCAAATCAAAGCCAAAAGAATTTTACAGTAATGGAATTAGTAAGCTTGTTAATAGATGGAAGGAAGTCATAGATAATCAGAGAAAATACATTGATTGAATCTGTAATTAAATGTAACATTTGGTCACTTGTTTTCTTTATTCAAAATTCGGACAGAACTTATGGGATGACCTTTTTATATATATATATATATATATATATATATATATATATATATATATATATATTATTTCCAATGCTATCGACACTTTTTATTTTATTTTTTCTGGTGGTGGGTTTTTGTTTTCTCCAAGTAATGGTGATTCTTTGGTATTTTCATCTTAGTTGTACGAGTCATTTCCTCCTGGGTGAGCTTAGTTGATGTGCACATATTATCTACACTTCATCTACCCTTGATGTAATATCTTGAGTTAGATAATGTGGTACAGTGTAACCCGGATATAAGAGAGATTTTCTCTGGTCCCAAATTAGAGCCCATACTTACCTAAACAAAATAGACCAAACCTGGATATAAGAGAAACCCGGATATAAGAGACTTCTTCTCCGGTCCCGACAACTCTCTTATATCCGGGTTACACTGTATAAAATACTCATTTTCAAAAAAGTCAATTGCCAACGACCTGATGATTGCATGAAAATGAAACTGTTAGTAATGGCTGGTCCTTGTACACTAAAGTTATAAGGATCATAAATAAATAGATAGATAGATAGATAGATAGATTTATATAGAGACATATATACACTCCATGTTAATGTTTATTATTATATAAGAAATTTTCCTATAAAGACTTAAAAGGTTTTAGTATAAATAACTGAAGTATCTAATACTTGAGGCAATATATCTTAAAATCATTCTAATAATTACAAAAAGTTTAATTTTTGAATGAATTCAAAAATTTCAAAACCCAGGAGAAAAATAAAAGTTACCAGCAAAACCAGCCAGATACAATGTTAATCAAATTGTTATTGGATTAGGCACTCAAGAGGCAAGAAAATACAATATTTTAGGCTGGGAAAAAAAATTTTACTTATTCAAATTGTTGCATCAAGAAAACTCACATAGGAAAAGGAAAAAAGAAATACAAAATGGGGAAAAAGAAAGAAAATAAGACAGAGAAGAGATAAACATTAAAAAAAAGAAAAAAAAAAGGGGATAATTTCCAAGATAATCACAAAATGAAAACATTAGCCAAAAAAGGAAAAAGAAAAATGATCTTACTGATAAAATCAGAAATATTCTCTTTTAAAGAATAGATTCTTTAAAAGAAAAAATACTTACTCTTCGTTTTCCTGTACTCTTGGAGAACTGACATAACTATTTCCATTGGAACTGAAATACTGACGTGCGGATTGTCATTCAACATTCTGTAAAAAAAATAGAAATAAACTAAAAAGAAAGAATTTGCCAATTTACTGGCAATTTCAAAATGTCAGTCTCAGATGAAATTGTGTTTTAAAGCAATGCCTTGTGGGTAATTTCTAATGTTAGTCTGCAAAAAAACAAATTTTAATGGTGGAAGAACCAGTGTAGAACAAGTTCAAGAAATTTTCAACAAACAGACTTGCTCTGCAGCAGGTACCAATATTGATGCTGAAGGTCAATGCTGGAAAATCCCTTTAGAAGATGCTTATCAGTTTAAAAATAAAGTCATACATGAATTGTATAAACAAGACTTTATTAAATCGAACAAAGAAAAATCAAAACATTCTACCAGTAATTGAGCCTTTGACAAAAATATTATGGATCAAATTTTTATCATTTATGACAGAATTTTTTAAAAAGGGAGTTGTCATTATCATATGCCTTTACATTCACTTGGCTGTTTTTTGCACTGGCAGTTATGAGTTCAAACACTGGGTCAGGTGATGTGGAACTAGCTCCTCCTGCTATACTGCATCTTTCCAAAAGACAGATCAGAGAATAAATGGTGTACTATTGCCATATCTGGGCTGGAACTACCCAATACTCACTTGATAAAGTTCAAAATGTCTACATGACTATAGCAAGATGAAACGACAGTAATTAGCATGTGTTTATTATGGCAAGTGGTGGAAACAGCCAACAAGTATTTGGTAAAGTCCCTCTGCCACCCATGCAAATGAATTTGCTATGTTTAATCTGAGCACAAGACAGTTCTTCAGTTCACTTGTGGTTGCTCTGGATTATGATGGATTCATTTTCTATGGTTTATCAACTCTTTACAGGTTATTTAATAATAATGATTTAGTGATACAAGTTTTATTAATTAGCTGGGGGGCGAGAAGAGGTTGATTCATACCTTTCCCAAGGATATTTGTACATAAGTGAATATAACGAAACCAACTGTAATTAGAACTTGGCTCTCCAATTAACAATTACACCACCCACACATCCAAGCTTACATCAGTGGTATTCCCAAGTTGTCGCCCATCTGGGTACTGATCAGGCTCGACATTGCTTAACTTTATATAGGAAAACATGATATGGCCATAAGCTCTGGAGTGGCAAGTGTGTTCACATTACAATTTGTATAAGTTTGTAGATTGCATTTGGCAACTTCTGGTGTGTTGGTGAACTGTGTTCATCTTGTCTGGTTTTTGCACGTCTGCACGTTGGGAGCACCCCTCTCGACTGTGAAAAACACTGGTGTTATATAGCTCTCCCAGTCCCAGACCCATGCTGACTATTGGCTAATATCTGCCCAGTATCATTTGTATGCAAATAGCGCCACTTTCAACAGCCTATTGTGGAAGAGGGCACAAGTCCTGCTGCTTACAGCACCACATACAACCAACTCGGAGTCTCTTTTTTGGCTGACCTGATTCTCTGTTACATGAACCTGCACTAATTCTTCATTTTTGACATAGCAACCTTTTCCATTCTACAACCCCTTTCCCACAGACAAAATGCTGCAAGACTGTTGCTAGTCTATTGCTAGTTCCTTGGCAAATGTTTTGACAAACCCCATTCCTTAGTTCTATCAGTTCAGACCTTCACAGCTAAAACCCACTATGTCATGTACACAGAGGCAAACCATCCTCATTCCCTTCATATTCCATTGATGAAAAGGAAATTCCATTCCAACAGTTTCTTCCCAAGAACTGCTACTTTGTGGAACTGAATCCTGAATGAATGCTTCCCCAATCACTACAATCTTAACCTTTTTCTTTTACTCATTGATCATGCAAAATAAGACCTATGAGCAACTCCCTATGTCACACCTTGTCAAAAACCTTTGATATATTTAACATAATTGACCTCATGATGAATTTATCGTCTCACTGATTCTGTGAGTAATGACATCAGCAGTGGACCTAGAATGCTGACATCCCTACAGCTTAGGAGATTGTTCCTGTTGAGATGCTCAACAACCTTCTTACTGATTAGATACTCTAGTTTGCTGATGTCACTAAGGAGGCTGATGGGTCAATATTGTGATGAAGATGAGCACCTACCTGCATTCTTGAAAACAGGGCATACAGCTTATATCATCTAAACAGTTGGAAAGCATTATTCCTTCAGGCAATGGTTAAACAATTTAACCAAGTTTGGTTATATCTCAGGACTAATGTTCTTTAGAACAATCCCTAGAATTTTACCCAGAGTAGTAAACTTCTTTTGAGGAGTCTAGATACTTCCCATGTCATGATAGACATTACAAAGTTAGTCTTATCTGACAAAGATGAGATAACCTCAGAGTCATTTATGATTCAATCATTCAACTCACAAAATGAAAGTTATCTTGAATGACCACTCTTCTAGATCTTTTTTACATTAATGCAGGTGTCTCTTAGGGCTTTATTGTTAGACTTTGTTTCTAATTTTCATCAGTGACCTATCAGCTCTTAACTCAGTATTTATGCTAATGACCCAACTATTAACTCCTGTTTTAATAGTAAATTTGGTAGGCTTGATAGGGTTAAACTGGCAGATGATCCCAAAAATGACATTCAATCTGTTGTTAACTGGAGCAAGAAATGGCTTGTTAATTTTAATGCCTCCAAAATTAAACTGCTCTCTTTTAATCATCTTTCTTGTTTTTCAACAGAATGGCTGATGCTAACCTCCAAGAAAGTCACTCATTGAGTCTTTTTTTCCACTGAAATGAAGTGAAACAACTATATCAAAACAATTGTTAGGTCAGCTGCTAGGAAAGTTGGTTCACTGTGTCATTCAAGACAATTTCTCTTGCCAGACTCTATTTTACAGCTTTATAAGTCTACTATTCATTTGTGGATTGAATATTGCTGCCACATCTGGTCGGGTGCTTCTGCTATTTGTCCAAAGATTCTTGACAAAATTCAAAGAAGAATCTGCAATGTAATGATTCCTGACCTGGCATCTCAGCTTCAGTCATTTTCCCATTCTGCCATAACATTATTTTCAATAAATATTTTTATGGTAATAATTTTGATGATCTTTTCTCTTTGATTCCTAGACTTTATGAATTTAGACATAGGGTGTTTGGAAGAAGTAGTGAAAAAAAACAATTGAGAATTGAGAACTACAGGGTATAGATGGAAGTGGAGAGCCATGATCACCCATGTCCTGAAGGGACAGGGCACAGAAAAGAAAGAAGACTAGATTGGTAGTAAGGTTTCGTCATTTAACAGATGAAATTGCAAGATGTAACCATAAGTTTTATGCTAATAGTTTCTTCTCTAACACTTTTCTTTTATGGAATGTCTTCTTGCTTTCCAGTAAAGTTTGATCTTCAAATATTTAAATGCAACATCAATTATTATCTTCAGTCTCCTTGATTCCTGTTCTTTTAGTGTCCTCTCTTCTTAATAATGATTTTTCTTGGATTCTTTCACTCTCAGTAATCCCTTGTGCCTTAGAGGCTTTATTACATTCCTTGGAATAAAATGAGTGAAAAAAAAACAAAAATACGAACAGCATTGATACTTTATCTCTATTGAGAATTTTGTTTGAGATTTTCCAAGACTAACAGGAACCAATTTTTTTGCTTTCAACCTTAACTTGAACTGACTGCACATAGCTGCTCAGTGAATCTTCTAGAACTTATTTGTAGCAAGGGTCCTACTACACTTACTAGGGGTGGTGATGTCATAAGCATGAAACCTACTATCTTTCCGAAGCCCACAGTAAATCATTTTCAGGATCAATATTTTTCTCACATTTTAATAAGTTTGTCCATCACCTCTTCCATACATTTGAAGGAACAGTATTGAACTTGACCTACCAACCAATTACAAACAGACAATCAGTTTTATGGTTAGTGGGGTCTGTTCTAGTTACTCTTCAGTTAAAAGAAGGAAACTTGAACCATTCTTCATGAAGAGTGAATATAAATGTATTTTTTAACAATGTCTCATATATTTGACAACTCATATTAGGGAAAGCTGGATAAGTATCAAATTTTTATATACATTATACAAGATTTTTTTTTATATATATATGAGGTGAAAAGGGATACATTTAGCTACCCATGTTGGTGTACACAACAAAAAATGAGGATTTTATTTCCATAATGAAAGGAGGAATAAATCTGACAACATATTGGGAGGGTGCACATTGATAAAAGACAACATGTACAAGAGAGAATCATGTTAGAAAAAGGTTTGAGAGAAGATTGTTAAATAAACTGAAATTCCAAGGAAGGGAGACATTTTTTGGTTAATTAAATAATAGAAAAAAAAAAAAATGAAAAATTTTGCCAATGTCAAAAAAAGGCAAATTACAATGGAGAACTGAACCTTTCAAGAAAAGAGAGAATATTTATATTTTGTGACAGAGGTGAATAGTGTTGTTGATTGTACCACATTTGAGAAATTACGCATAAATGTTGCTTCTTTTAAAGTTGTACTTAATAAACACTAACGACTGAAATTCATGAAGATTCTTGACTGTCTACGCGCATATTAGTCCTAAAGTTTAAGGGGTGTTAATCCATGAAAACACTAAATCAGTTTGAGACTTGGAAATTATTAAACGTCTATACAATACTGTAAAAAAGAAATGTGTATTGAAATGCTCTACTCTAAGGGAACAAACTCTTGTATATCTTAAAAACAAGGGAAGTAATAAAATATTTACAATGGAAATATTTTAAAAGTCTATTAATATAATTGTTATCTTTATCTTTCAAAATGATGCTTGCTTTTATTGTAGTAGCAGGATTATTAATTTCATTGAAGATTTCTAAAAGTAGAATATTTTTACCAGCTGCTGATTAAACTTAACCTCATAAAATAAGAACTTACAAAATTACCTCCCTTAATATCTAACAATGTACAACACAAGATATAACGTTTTTTAAATTGAGCTTTCTCTCCGGACTTCTTTAAACTCTAAAGTGAGGCAATCCTGAGATAATTAGAATTTCTACAAGGATTCATTATTATCGGCCACAATCTTTGACAACATATGATATATAGATAGCACGGTGTTGATAGCAGACATAGATAGGAAAATACAAGAACATACATCGATAGGAAACTACAGGAACTCCTAAAGAATGTAGTAAGATAAGAAAAGTGATAAGAAAAAACTAAACATCCATTGCAAGAAAAAAAAAAGAAAGACAAAATTAATTAAAAAAGAAAAACAAAAAAATTTTTGCTAATTTTGAAAAACCTTTTAAAAATGTTCTGAACCAGACACTTTTTTAATATTATTTACAAAATTTGTTGAATGAAATACAGGGAATCAATCTCGATCTAAATTTTCTTTAGTTTAAAGTACATTCATATCCTGCTAAATCTTAAATACATCTAAGATACTCTAGATATAAATATGTTTCTCTGAATATAATTAATAATCATTTAATTAAAATTTTTTAGGTATTTTAATATAAATTTCTTGGTTAATTATATAAAACGCTTATGAAAACATTTTGCTAATTGCGAAAACTTTAAAAATGTTCTCTTAATATTACTTACAAATAATTTGTTGAATGAAATACAGTGGGGGGGAAATAAATATTCGTACACTTGAAAAATTGTATTTTTATAAATGTAAAAGCTTTAAATAAAACAAATCTCGGCACATTTAATGTATAAAGACACATACTATTAAAAAATCAGAATAAACTTAATTAATTCTTATTCTAAGAGAAATGAATGCATTTTTAAAAATTCTAACTGGCGAAAAAAATATTCATACAAATCAATTATTAGAATAAAATAATCAATTAATTATGAAAAAAAGTATATTTTAGAATGTTCCAGTAATGTTATCAGTGATTATAGTTAACGCTATTAGCCATTATCAGAGCATTCTGCAATTTCTAGTCTTACGAGAAGGGTCTAATTGTTGCAGACCCGGCAGCGTGCAGTGCTGGTTTATTACAAAGTGGCCTTGTGCCAGACACCACACTAAACTACCGAGTCTACAAGCAATGTAAAAAAATAAATATGTGCGTGAATGAACAGTGAGAGGAAAGGGGTCAATCAATAAGTGCATAAAATAAAATATATTAAGATAGCCGACACAGAATGACAGGAAAAAGACTGGATGCCAACAAGAGTAATTTTTATTAAATGCAGGAAAAACAAGTAAATTATCCCGTAGTAGGGATCAATGAAAAAGTTCCGCGCCAAAAGTAGAAAACAAGATGGCTAAAGGCGGGAAAAGTTCTTGAAGAAGAAGGAGGTTCCAGATAAGTCAATGTACATGATAATATACATACAAGGAAAAATACTCACTGCGAGTTTTGGCTAATGTGAGTGAAATGTTATGTATATATTTTTTTCTTTTTTTTGTACTGGTTCAAAACAGATTTATGACGAGGCCCAAAAGGGACGACGGATTAATATTTTGTATGTTCTGCATCGGAGAAGGTTTGGAATGAGTCACAAAGGACTTTGAATGACGAATCACAAAGGACTTTGAATGACGAGTCACAAAAAAAAGTTAATTATTTGGTATATGCATCATCTCGTAGAAGGACTTTGAATGACTGAGTCACAAAAGGGACGAAAAAAAGTTAATTATTTGGTATATGCATCATCTCGTAGAAGGACTTTGAATGACGAGTCACAAAGGGCCGAAAAGTTAATTATTTGGTATATGCATCATCTCGTAGAAGGACTTTGAATGACAAGCCAAAAGGACGCAGAATTAATTATTTGGTGTTTTTATTGGTTACCTGTTGAATACGAAGTTTCTGCCGACGACTGTGTCGTGTCTCTAACGTCTTCTAGTCGAAAACGGAGAAGGTCTGATCTGCAAGTTGTTCGTCAGTAGGATATCCCTGTCTGTATTTATTGGTTCGCTGACGAGGGATAAAAATAAGCCATTATTAGTTGAATACGAAGTTTTGCTCACGACCGTGTCGTGTGTCTCTAACGTCTTCTGGTAGAAAACAGAGAAGGTCTGACCTGCGGGCAGCTTCAAGACGAGAAGAAGTCTTGGTAGAGTGTGAAGTCGCCATTGTTGAAATAAGATATTCCGCCCGCATATGGGTTAACAAACACGGAATAAATGAGTTGCCCATCTAGTCGGGTCGAAAGTCGAGAGGCAACTGGTTGCAAAATTATTAGTTTTTGAGACGCCTAAAAACGCCGCGGGAAAATTCAAAATCTGTTATGAGTCCAAATCAGTAGGAGCTATAAAGGTTACTGCTATGTTTAGCTGTGAGTGGAAGGTAGGGTGAAAAAAATTCTAGAATACACACACGCACAAGTGTGAAAGGAAGGGAGGAAACTCACGCGAGCGTAAAATATAAATGGAATTTATGTGTTAATTCCATATAATAATGCCTAAAGGTAAAGAATTGACTATTTCACAAAAACAACACATTTTGTCTTTTTGGAAAGATGGGAACTGTTACAGAACAATTTCTAACAACCTGAATATTTCTTTTACTACAATTGCTTTGTTCATTGCAAGGTTTAAAACTCATAACAGCATCAAAAACCAAAGACGAAGAGGTGCTCTGAGGAAGATTTCTCTAAGATCAACAAGGATATTAGGATGCCAGATCCAACAAAATCCACAGGTTACCCAAGAAGAGCTGCAGGAACATCTGCGTGCATTAGAGATTAAAGTAACCAAGCGTACAATAAGTAATGAACTACACAAAAACTCATGCATCCCAAAAAAAACTCCACTCCTCTTGAAACGACACAGAGATGCTAGGCTAAAATTCATTAGAGAGCATAAGGATAAAGAATATTCGTTTTGGGAAAAAAGTACTATGGACAGATGAAACTAAAATAGAGTTGTTTGGTCATAATTATCGAAATCATGTGTGGAGGAAGGACGGTGAAGCCTACTTACCAAAGAACACGTTGCCAACTGTAAAGTTTGGTGGTGGCAGTATCATGATCTGGGGCTGTTTTTCTGCAAAAGGTGTTGGCAGAATATCAATAATAGATGGCAAGATGAATGCCAAAAGATACCAGAAAATCCTGCAAGACAATTTAATGTGTTCTGTTGAGAGACTTCGGCTACCTCCTGATTGGGTTTTCCAACTGGATAATGATCCTAAGCATACCGCTAGATCTACAAGGAAATGGTTAACTGAAAGTAACGTTGATGTCTTGCAATGGCCAAGTCAATCCCCAGACTTGAACCCAATCGAGAATTTATGGCAATATTTGAAAATTCAAATTGGGAAAAGAGCACCAACAAATATCAAGAATTTGAAGACAATATGCCAAGAAGAATGGGACAAAATACCACTCGATGTGTGCAAATCATTAGTTGAGACGTACAGGAATAGACTGGTAGCTGTTGAACTCAATAATGCTTTTTTAGTTTTGTACAAATACTTTTTTCATCAGTTAAAATGAAAAAAATGCAATAATTTCTGTTAAAATAAGAATTAATTAAGTTTATTAATATTTTTTAATAAAATGTATCTTTACACATAAAATGTATCAAAATTTGTTTTAGTTAAGGCTTTTACATTTATAAGAATACAATTTTTCATGTGTATGAATATTTATTTCCTGCCACTGTATGTCAGAATTGAGAATTCAGCCATTGACAGGATTGTTTCAGATTCACAATGAACTAAATACACTTTAAGTCCTTCTACCATCTTCAAATGACATACTGAGGTCAGTGTGTCAAAACAGGTCAACACACTCTGCCTTTTCCCACCACTCTCTAAAGAAGATAACAATATCTCATTTTTAACCCGGAATATTTTTTCCATTTCATTTGTGATTTGTTTGTAGGTCTTGGAGATTGAAAGCTGCTGTTTTTAGAGCTATCATGAAATAAAAATTATTACCTATGGGATTTTAAGTGTTTAATATTCTTTAATTAATAATATATATGTAAATATAAAAGAAAAAAACTCTATAATATGTACATGTGTGTGCGTGTGCACAGGTGTATATCTACAGCAGATAAGGTTGACTACTTTGCTTGGAAATTCTCTTCAAGCTCCACACACGACTCATGTGAAGTACCCAGACCTGATTTCCCTGCTAGAACTGAGGCTCTACCGAGATATATGCACATAACTTCATCACTGGTCTCAGACATCATTTCCAAATTAGACTTCCATAAAGCAAGTGGAAGTGATAGGATCCTAGCCATCATCCTAAAGAAATGTGCTTCTGAGCTGGCTCCAGTTCTTTACAATTATTGCCTCACTGCTTCCTGCTTCCCAGCTTGTTGGAAGTCCTCTTATGTAGTCCATGTTTTTAAGACCTCTGGAGAACCTTCTGACCCTTCTAACTATTGCCCTATTAGTCTTCTACCATTTTTTGGCAAAGTATTCGCTACTACCATGACCTACTCTCTGACAAACAATATGGTTTCCAGGTCTATGACTGATAGGCTAATGACCATCACTGAATATGTATATCAAGCTCTTGATTATAATGGCAAAGTTCGAGCTGTGGCTCTAGATATCTTGAAGGCGTTTGACAGGGTTTGACACACTGGTCTTCTATGCAAGCTCCAGGGTTGTAGTATACTGGACAATTGTTTGATTTAATCAAATCATTCCTATCAAATTATATAAATGAAGGTCGTTCTGAATGGGCTCACTTCCTAATCCTTTCATTAAATAATTTGCTATTTCTAACTGTATCTTGTTTGTAGTAAGGAATTTGCATTTTTTGTTGTTTGTGTTAGTTGTTATCCTGTTATCCCTGTTAAATAATATAGCATTAACTTTGTAGCTTTCTTTTGAACCTCCACACTAAGGCAGACTTCCCTGCTTGCCATCAGCATGGCTGATGCTTGACTATTCAAGAGCGTCTCACTGCACATTTTTGTCCTCACATTTTCAACTGACTTGAAGTGCAATAACTACATCTACTGAAAGGAAAATTGGTTCATTGTGTCGTACCAGAAGGTCAGAGTACATCTTGCACATTTACAAATCTACCACTCATCCATGCATTGAATACAGTTACTATATCTCATCTGGTGTTCCTGCTGTTCATATCGAGGTTCTCGACAAAATTCAAAGAATGATCTGCAATGTAATTGATTCTGACTTGGCATCTCAACTTCAGTCACTTTCTCACGGACATAATTTGGCTTCCCTCTGTCTTTTCTACAAATATTTTTATGGCAACTGTTCTGATGAGCTATTTTTCCTAATGCCTCCACTCGATGAATTTAAACATGCTACTAGATTGGCATCTAGGTCCCATACTTTTATTGTTGAAATAGTTAAATGTAACCACCACTTGTACTTCAACAGTTTCTTTTCTTGCACTTCCCAACAGTGGAATTTACTTACTTCCCTGAAAACTACAATCTTCTAAAATTTAAATGCAACATCAATCACCATTTTCTGTCATCATAAACCCTGTTCATCTTTTATTCTTTCCTCAATCCCCAATATACTCAGTCTTTTCTCTCATTTTCACTCTCTGTAATCCCTTGCATACTTGCTTGGGGTGGGAGGAATGATTAAAAAAAAGTATTTCATTTTCGAATGAATGTTTCCAAGCATATGTACTTCCAAATAATGATACCATCATTTTCGTATTATTCAATTGGCTTTTATATTTTCCGCTTGACAAAACTTATTTCTTGTAGAAGTCAGCAGTGGATTCGGAATTAAATTTTGATTTCAAAAATTCATTGCATTGTAAGTCGATTAACTCCAACAGATATCTTTTCTGCCACTTGCTCCACAAATTAATTAGATAATAATGTCCAGAAATTAAGTTGGCAGGCCAAACAAAAATCCTTCATGGGCCGAGAGTTGCCGACCCTTGACTTACATTGTAAAATTTATTTTGTTTAAATCAAGGGAGACAACAAGAAACAAAAAAATGCACACACACAACACATCCATAGAAAATACTCAAATCATGACAACCCGGAACAATTACTGGCATGTCTTCTTCAGCTTTTCTTTGTCTTGTTGTCTTCACATCTGAGATTCTTTACAAATTAAAAAGGATAAGATATATTTTTATAGCAAAACAAAGGAGATTAGAGATAATTTTTCATCTTGCATGCAATTCTAACGTATGTTTAATTTTGGACAGTGCACTAACAACGGATTTTCATATAATGGCCAGGATGCAATGTAATTTCAGCAGAGTGAGTCCTAGTTAGAAAGATCTTCAGGTCAGGTAAACCAGTCTGCTTACAGATTTCAATTGATGGTGCTCCCAAGTAGCTACATGTAACCCCCCTCCCAAGTCGCCTTTTCTACCTCATCCTTCTTATCCTTCAAATTTTAAAAAGAAAAAAATAACGTCTTGAAACCGGGCCATATGCCTTCCAATAAGTTCCACTCATGAACAGAGATGCACATTGTGTCAATCTCAAGGGGACACACCCAAGTGATTAAGATGAAGCAACTGTCAAACAAATCTCTATAAATACTTTCATGGTTATTGTTCTGATGAGCTTACCTTTTTGGTGCCCAGACTTTATGGAATTTAAGCACAGTACTAGATTGGTGCCAAGTTCTCATCATTTCTCAGTTGAAATGGCTCAATGTAAACCCATCAATTTTATGCTAACTTTTTAATCTTTTTAATCTCTCACACTTCTTGATTCTCTCTTCCAACTTCTTGTTTTCAGTCAACTTTAATCTTCAAAAATTTTAATGCAATATCAATCATTATCTTCTATCTTCATAATTCCTGTTCTTTTATTGTTCTCTCTCTTTAATAATGTTCTTTTTTTTTTCTCAGGTTCTCTCACACTCAGTCACTCCTCACATCTTAGTGGCTTTATTACCTTGTTTGGTGTGAAATGATTAAAAAAAACAAAAAAACATGTACTTCCAATCAGTTCAGATAAAGAAACCATGACAGTCATTCTGAGTGGTGAATAATAATAATAATAGTCATCACTGTCAATTGATTTTCACCTAATATACGCAACAAATGACTAACTAAGAAAAGAGAAGGACCTCCTCAATTCTTGGAATCTTAATTACTATGAAAGATAAATCATAAAAAGAAAATGGTTCAAAAAAAAAAAAAAAAAAAAAAAAAAGGTGCAAATTTAAATTTAGAAATTGGTTGTTAGAGATCAGCAACTAATTCATCAATTGAGGCGTTACAAATATTCTCAACCCACAAAGAATTTACTTGATGTAAAGCACCTTTTATAATTTAAGTAAAAATGGTTCCGGCAATACTTACGTAACATTAGACCTGGACATGCTGACAACCTGACCTTTCTCATTCACTAATGGACCTCCACTTGAACCAGGATAAAGAGCACAACTTGACTGAAATAAAGTAAATAAAAATAATGTTTCCTTTATAATTTCAGTAAAAGAATTAAAAATAATATAAAATTAAATTTATCCCAGTTCAAAAAAAAAAAAAAAAAAAAACTCTATTCAATATCAAATGTAGACAAAGGCCACAGAGAGTGGATGAGAATTTTCTAATTTGCCCTCCCTAAACATGCCAAGTAAATAAAACACATAAAAAATATGCAAATAGCTTAGTAATCAGAGAGAGAGAGAGAGAAAAAAAAAATCTATGATAAAATGGAAAAGGTTTTCATCTGAGACATTTCATCCTTTAGGAATTCATCAGACTAAAGTGATGTTTTCATTGATATGATTACACATGTGCATGAAGGAGAGGAGACAATGAAATTTTAAATTGTTTTTTATATAAAAATTTATATATCATTTTCCCATGTGTATATATATATATATATATATATATATATATATATTTTATATCTGGGTACCAATCCTTTCAGTGAATATGATATAAAAGGAAAATGGTCTAAGTTTTTCATTCAGGTTTTCTAGTGTCCTTACAGTTTTTCTTTTATTAGGACAAAGTGTGTGCAAACTGTTCGGCAGGATTGTTATCCAAAGCACTTTTGGTCAATACTTTAACTATTTCCAAGGATCGTAGTTGGGGAGACTAATTTTTCATTGTTAGTATATTTTGTTTTTTGTTTTTTTTTCTATACTGTGTTGAGTGAGTGTAGTAGTAATTCATACTCAATTCATATTCCAAACACGGTCAGGATGCTTTGACCTGCTTTAAAGTAAGTAATGCTCAGTGTAGGTTTGTAAATTTTTATTAGGAAGGCTTTTATTATTTTTAAATATCTTTTATAACTAGAGTGTTTTTATATTAGAGTTTTGAATAAATTCTATAATATCTACAAGAATATTTATATATGGGATGACACATGTACCAGATGCACATATATATTTAAAAGAAAAAAATACAAGCAATAATACAGAATTTTTAAAAATTCATATGAAAAATGAATATAAATGTGTTGACAGCAAAAAATGAAATTAAATGTTCAATTTCTCTGACCAAAAAGTTTCATGAAGATGGTATCCACTCATAAAGAAGCATGATAGTAAAACTGAATTTATTTTTATTTAGATAGTTTAATAAAATAAATTTAATGTTACTTATCAGAGTCCTGTAAGCGATTAGGATCATAGAGGTACTATATCTACTGCAGCCATTGCAGCAGTGGTGTTTCCGGGGAAAGATAGCCTGAAGGAGTCCAATTCTCTCCAGGCTGGTTTGAAGTCAGAGTTTCCTTCTCTTAGACTAGTTGCCATGCAAGGGTATAGGATCCAGTCTGTCTTGCTATTTACCTCCTATTCAGCTTGGGGAGAAGAGATAGATTTATAACTTTCCCAAGGGTATTAGCAAATAAGTCAATGTAATGAACTCAATTGGAATTTGAACTCGGCTCTCTGACTCCTCAATCCGAGCTACTAACCATTAATACCTCTACAGAGTAATGACAGATAAGTTGAATTTAAATTTTATTTATTACTGTTAATGCTCTATCTCTTGATATCGAGCACATTAATTAGAAAAGAAAGCGTTATCTTCCAGAAATATACTCGTTAACCATTTGTTATTATCTCGAAATGCAATCTTTATTATTAAATGTGTAAATATTCATAGGTAAATTAAAGGAAATCTAAACTAAACGAGAATTACCTCCCTTCTTCATTGATAATTTGTAGCTTTTAATATGTAATTCAAGTTTCATTTTTTTTTTAAATTAGCAGTTGAATAACTGGAGTTTAGTATAAAGCAGAAATTATGGACTTTAAATTTATTAAAAAAAAAAAAAAGAAATCGATAAATAGAAAAATAAACATTTCAAAATGAATTTATGAATCATTTAAGGGAAGTTACCTTGATATATATATGTGTAGAATAGTTACCTCCCTTTAACTGATACGATAATATATATTCACACTAATAGCGTAGTAGACGAAGGGCGGTAACTATTTTCCACATATTGTAAGTTAACTTCCCTTAAAGGATTCCTAATTTCATTTTTAAATGTTTATTTTTATTTGTTTATCGATTTCTTTCTTTTCTTCTTTTTTATTTTTTTAGAAATTTAAAGTCCATAATTTCTACTTTATACTGGAATCCAGTTATAATTACCCAGCACTTATTTTGACTAACTACGTTATTTAAACGATTACTACGCTACTTATGAAAATGCAAAAACAATCCGAGTTGGCAATAAAGTAAAAACTGTAAAATGAAGCACTAAAATGATTAAATAAATAATCGTTATAAGTTCTCGGAATACCAATGCCCATTTTTAATCACATGAATATAAAATATCTTACAATTCCACAGAAACTGAAAATATATTAAAATAATTGCTGGACTTAGTCTATTTCATCATATATATATATATATATATATATATATATATATATATATATATATAATAAAAAGGCTTAAACACTAATATTCCATGGTCATAATTTATTCCATAAGAGTTCTCATGTTTCAAAAACGAGAGCCGAAATGAAATATCCAAATAATTATTAAAATTAAGTTGGATTGTGGTGTTTAGTCCCGCTTTCATCTTCAAGTTTAAATTTTAGGAATAAGCTTTCTGTCGGTTTACGTGTATTTTTAGGCACGGTCCGTTACAGAATTCGTTATTTTGGGAGTGGCTAGACTATTTTCCTTCGTTAAGTGGTCAGAGAATTGTCTTTTATTATTGTCCATCTGATTATCTATTTTTTATTTGTTTATTCAAGTGGGTGTTTTTTTTATACAGATCGCGTTGCACTGAATTTCAATTTGTTTTTTGTTTTTGACGACTACAAAAAGGGTTTTTCCTATTTAATGATTTGGCTTAGCGTTTAAGAATTTTACTTAGCTATGTGAATTTTTTTTTTTTTTTATATGCTAATTATTTAATACGAAAGTTTGTTGATGTCTGCAAAAAACCATTAACTCCTGCCTATGGTTTAATAATTTTTCATTATTTAGAAATTTAATGATGTGTAGTTTTTCCTGTAAGCATAAAGTGCATGGGTCATCCCAGGTTTTACAGGTTCTTGTTTTATTTACTATTTTCCATTTTACTTTTGGTGTTTTATTCGTTTCTTTTAGATGCCAGAAATATTGGGATAGAGATGTCTGATTTCTATTTTGAATATTGTTGAAGGAGCTCTTGTGTTGCCTCCATCTAATTTTAAAATTATTCTTTGTTGAGCCTATGTATATCCTATCAGTGTTAGGACTCTCAATGGATGAGATAGTGCATTGGTATACCACAGATTTTGTGAGGTATTTATTTTCCAACGGGCAGTTTTTAGGGTTTCTACAATCACATAATTTTTTGTTATTTTTATCCAATTTTAGTTTGTGTTTTATTACTGTTTTGGTATGCGAGTTTTTCTAGGATTTTCTTATTATGTCTTTTTATGATTCTTTCTATATTTTCAGTGCAGCTGTAACTCAATTTCAAGGTGTTTTTGTTAAAGCATATACCCACATCAATAGAGAAAAGAATAAGTATGAACTCAGCAAATAAGGAAATATTCCAACAACACAGTAGTTTTTACAACACAGCCCTGAAAAATAGTGGATACAAAAACGTTGACATAACCTATAGAAACGATAGTACCAATAATAAGAAAAACAGGAAAAGAAAGATCATCTGGTATACCCCCCCCCCCCTGTACAACCAAATGGTCAGCACCAAACTAGGCCATAAGTTCCTAGCTTTAATTGAAAAGCACTTTCCCACTAATAGCAAACTTAGCAACATCTTTAACAAAAACACCTTGAAACTGAGTTACAGCTGCACTGAAAATATAGAAAGAATCATAAAAAAGACATAATAAGAAAATCCTAGAAAAACACGCAAACCAAAAACAGTAATAAAACACATAAACTAAAATTGGATAAAATAACGAAAAAATTATGTGATTGTAGAAACCCTAAAAACTGCCCGTTGGAAAATAAATGCCTCACAAAATCTGTTGTATACCAGTGCACTATCTTATCCATTGAGAGTCCTAACACTGATAGGATATACATAGGCTCAACAAAGAATAATTTTAAAATTAGATGGAGGCAACACAAGAGCTCCTTCAACAATATTCAAAATAGAAATCAGACATCTCTATCCCAATATTTCTGGCATCTAAAAGAAACGAATAAAACACCAAAAGTAAAATGGAAAATAGTAAATAAAACAAGAACCAGTAAAACCTGGGATGACCCATGCCCTTTATGCTTACAGGAAAAACTACACATCATTAAATTTCTAAATAATGAAAAATTATTAAACCATAGGCAGGAGTTAATGGTTTTTTGCAGACATCAACAAACTTTCACATTAAATAATTAGCATATAAAAAAAAAAAAAAAATCCCATAGCTAAGTAAAATTCTTAAAAGCTAAGCCAAATCATTAAATAGGAAAAACCCTTTTTGTAGTCGTCAAAAAACAAAAAAACAAATTGAAATTCAGTGCAACGCGATCTGTATATAAAAAACACCCACTTGAATAAACAAATAAAAAAATAGATAATCAGATGGACAATAATAAAAGACAATTCTCTGACCACTTAACGAAGGAAAATAGTCTAGCCACTCCCAAAATAACGAATTCTGTAACGGACCGTGCCTAAAAATACACGTAAACCGACAGAAAGCTTATTCCTAAAATTTCGCTTGAAGATGAAACGGGACTAAACACCACAATCCAACTTAATTTTAATAATTATTTGGATATTTCATTTCGGCTCTCGTTTTTGAAACATGAGAACTCTTATGTAGCGAAAAAAAAGGAATCATATTTTAAATAAAAAATATTATTATAATATATATATATATATATATATATATATATATATATATAATTATTTATATATTATATGCAAGCGGTACTTATTAGA
>CAHIKZ030000948.1:782500-818112 GCA_903632075.3 Acanthosepion pharaonis
GAGTGAAAGACAATGAGAAGTCATGAATGTGCTTGTCACTTCAGGATGGGGTCAATCAATGTTCTCCCCAGTTCCCTTTTTTTTGTTGCTCTAAATACTTGTTCCTACTCTGACTTGCACAAACCTGTCAAATATGTTACTTCTGATTTTCTGTTTTTCTTGACATCAGTGTGTCCTGTGAGTGTTGAATTCTCCAAGCCATCTTTCATCATTAAGTTTCCTCAAACTTTCACCTGCCCTTTTCTGATTGTCAACAATTTCTTTTTAGTTCTTAATGTCATAAGAGACACATTTCTTGCACAATATGTCCATGATGTTCTCAAGATTAATTCAAAGAACCACATCTCACTTGCTTCAGATCACTTTTTTATTTGCAAGTAAATTGCCCAGCATTTACTACAATATAAGAAGTTTAACATTACATTAGAGATGAGCTCTATTTTTACCTCTTAATACCAGGTTCAGTTTTTGAAAATCACCTGTGAGAGAAAATAGCATTGAGGGAGGTTCAAATTCAAGGGTCATAAATGAGTCTCACAAGTTCAAATTTGAAAATGATTGGGGCATAAATCAAAAGGAGCCCATCTCCTTTTGATTGTGCAACTCACAATGCACAACTATCTTCTTCACTCATTGTTATAGTGGAACACACCTATTCTATAGTTAATAGACTCTCCCACCTATAATAAGAAGGAGTAGTAGGAGTCGCTCAGGGACTGGCTGATCGGTTGAACTCTCTGCCTTCAGGCGGGGAGGAACCCGAAAGAGGCTACGCCAAAGGGCGGATTCTCTTTCGGGGAGGTAAACCAACCCTGAACCCGTTTATACGGGTTCAATGGACATATTTTTGGCTGAGCATACAGGCTCGGAGATCACATGTTAAACCGGCCTTGTGCCACATGATGCCCTCGTGTGGGGGGGGTGACTAAATATCATTGGTCAGTCAGTTGAGGCCAGATGACCGTTAGTCGAATACTACACTATCAGCGACCACAACTAGATTTACTCTGCGTTATACCTATTATATCAAGTTCCTAACGTTTTGTATGTCGGACCTATTTTAGGACCGACTTAGTACAAATACAAGCCTCCACTGTGAAATCACTCCATAACACTCATGAAGAAATGACTGCCAGTCATCCAGAGTAACTTTCTTTTACTGGAGTAAGCAAGGTTATGATTGGTTGAGATTGGTAGGGAAGCACTATATTTCGAGGCCTACTAAAGTTGACGTGATCTTTTCCTGATTTCGACAAATAGCACAGAGAACACATTTTCTTTTTCAAGGCAAGACTTTGTTTTCTCCTTCATCATCATGGCAACTTTTTACTATTCCAACACACATTAAGTTTTCTGTGTCCTACTTTCCATCATTTCCATTATGCTTCCCCACCTGCTTGATTTTGTTATCCTTCATATGTAACTCACAACTTCAATTATCCCTTTTTGCTTACAACCATATATTCTTTTTTCTTACAATTATTCTTTTTATCTTGCTTTCATCAACTGCCTTGTCAATGTTTCTTCAATCTTTGTCAATTCCATGACCTCACTAACATCCTGTCGATATATTTCTTTAACTTTTCTTTATCATTTCAATTCCACCATTTGTTTGAGTTCCTTAAACAGCCCATCATTTATCGTAACACAGAAGATGTACATAAATTTACTCAGATTAGAAAAATGGAAAATAATTACATGAGTTTTGAAAGAACAAAAGATAACAATACCATCTGTAATTTTGAGATAAGTCAATATCATTATTTACATTTGAACTAATGTCCTCATCTTTGCTGTTATTATCACAATATTTTGGCTGTTGTGCACTCCAGCCTTCATCAACTGCTTGTCAATCCAAGTAACTTTCAGGGGATTTCAAACTGAACCCATTATTTAAGTTACCAACATAAACTGTTCTTGTTCCACTATGTACTAGAAATATGCCATCATGTTCTTATTAAGGACTGATCAGTTATTGCTACTAAATCTAAGTCTTTACTACCCAGGACAGGAATTGAACTCACAATTACTATATCACCAAATTCGCTAACTAATTCCTAAGCTATTGTCTCATGAGAAAATCCTGAGTCTAGAACATGCAGCATTAAATCTAACCTGCCTGCTACTGATACTGCGTATCACAGTGCATTCATCAAGGCTTTACTTTTTTTAATGCTTCTATTGCTGCTGTTGTTTAAGCCTTGCTGTCATTTCTCCTTCTTTATTTATTAATGGACCTCATAGTGTATTTATTTCTATGCTAGGTCTACTAAAGAGGCCATCATAGCTTAGCATATGCATCAATTCTTTCAGACATCTCCCTGAAATGTTGTGATAACAAAAATAAGGACAATAGTCCGAGAGTAAATAATGTAAATAAAGATAACTCCTTAATCTAGAAATTACGACTAATGAAGTCATCATCATTCCACGAGTTGTCTGACATTTTTTTCAAATACATTCTTTTTTTTTTCTTGTTGGTAGAAACAGATTGGCATGACCAAGAAAAGCAAGGCTTTCTCTTCCCGCACAGATTGAATTATTTGAAAACAGAATCAAACAGATTGGATAAAATGTTGTGATAATAACAAAAATGACTTCAGTTGTCCAAACAACGTTGAGAAGATAAACTGACAGTAACTCGAAAAAATATGTTAAGTAATCAAAATTTGCAAGACACACACAATAAGATATTTGGGATTTTAATTGTCTCTTAAATTTATTTGAATTCTAAGAGGAAGTAGTCTCCCTATCAATTGTTGACCAGTTTTTTCCCATCCTGGGTAAGATGATAAACTACACCTGGCAGCAAGGTCTCCTCTGATCAAGAGGTTTTGGTACCACCTCTTAATGGCTCGTGTTCCCAGGTCCACCCTGACCCAGGATGGTAGCACCTGTTAGGGTCTCAGCTGGGGGCAAATAGTTGACACCCAAATTGGGGTCAAAACACTATGAAAATGTAAAAATAGGTTTTAATACAAGCAATACATTTTTGTAAAAGATTATTACCAGCAATACATTTTTGGAAAATAAAAATCTTGTCAGCATTAAATAACCCATTGAGGTTGATATGCCATAAAACAAACCAAAGCAAACCAAACTTTTAAAGCTGAATAATCTCTGTTTGTTAAAGAGTAGTAGTGAAAAATTAGGAGGAGGCACGGTGGAGTAATAGATAGTGGCTCGGATTGAGGAATCGGAGAGCCGAGTTCGAATTCCAGTCGAGTTCATTACATTCACTTACGTGCTAATACCCTTGGGAAAGGCATGAACCCTCTTCTTCCTCCAGCTATGGGGAAATAGAAGGACAGACCCGGTTCTATAGCAGTGGATAGCAACTGGTCTACCGCAGAAAGAAATGGCAACCTACTGCAGGAAAAAAAATATACCTTGTCAGTCATGTATCAAAAGATACATGATTGCCTAAGCATGTATCACACATGGCACAGAACTGAGTGAAAATGAACTCCAATTACAAGACTATGACTAGGTCATAGAAAATGAATCCCACCAGGAAATATCAGGCATCTGAATCAAATTTAATGTCAATAAGGAACCTTTAATCTCAGAGAAATTGATCTGTGGTGACCCCAATATATACTAGGATCACTCTAAGAAATACCAAAATAGGCTTTGCACTAGTTGTCAGAACATTAAAAGAACCAGATGAATCAGTTGACACGAAAGGTAACATCCTAGGCACCATCACTGCAGAGGAGAAATTAAATTATGGTCAAAAAGTAGAGAGAAAGAAATTCTGGCATAGAACACCCAGCTGTAGTCATCAACTTTCATGTGCAGCAGCTGTGCCAGGAACTGCCATTCAAAAACAAAATAACTAGTTCAGCCAGAGCTAACACTATTCCATATCCAAATGGAAAACATCCATTTTATAGTTAGTCAATTTCCCACTGATGTGATGTGGCTTCCCTCTGTCTTTTCTAAAATATTTTCATGCAGTTGTTCTAATAAGCTCTCCTCCTTGATACCTCAACCATGAGAATTTAAGCATACTACTAGATTGGAAATTAGGTCTCATCATTTTACTGTTGAAACTGCAAGATGTAAGTTCTATTCTAATAGTTTCTTTTCTTGTACTTCTCACCCAGGTAACTCGTCCAGTTTATTGCTTCCCTGTCACCTACAATCTTCAAAATTCAATCGCAATCTTCTGTCTTTCTGAATCCTGTTCTTTTGTTGTTCTTCCTCTTCACTAAAGCATTCTCATTCTCTTCTTCTTCCAGTAACCATTGTGTCTTAGTGGCATTATTGCCATGCTTGGGGAAAATGATTAAAAAAGAAAAGAACCATTACAATGATATTTAAACTATCTTTTGGTTATTATTTATTCAATACTAGCAGTAGAGCCCGGCGTTGCCCGGGGATGTAATAGTAAGAGATAGATCAAGTATCGACCATCATAAAGACTGAAAAATAAAATTGACAAAGATTATTGTTTAAGGTTAACGAACACGTATGTCTTAATTAGTTTTTTTTTTTTTTTTGTTTTTTTTACGAATTGGTCAAACCCAAACTCAAACAAAAGCATTGTTTTCAATCGTTATGAGTCTACTGATTGAATAGAATTTTATTATAAACAATTGTCTTGTAAATAGAATTTTTAACACATTCTGAATGTAAAAATAAAAAAAAGTGTGCAAGACAATAAGAAACACTACCTGCCAAAAAAAAGTGAAGTTTTGTTGAAATTGGTTGAAAAATGTAGGAAATCTGATCCCATATATAAATGAACACACACACACACACACACAAACAATCTGGGTTTTATAATAAGTATAACTCGATATGAGTTGTCCCCCTTTCATTCTCGTGATGCCTCTTAATCATGTTTTCAAATTGATTTTGTGCAAAAACAATTGTGTTTTTTCAATTTTTGAGGCTATCAGAACCACCACAAGGTAATTTTACGAAGTCCTGTGAAGTTTTGTTGAAATCGGTTGAAAAATGTAGGAAATCCGATCCAATATATAAACGTACAGACACACACACACACACACACACACACACACAACCTGGGTTTTATAATAAGTATCATTACCTAGAAATATATTCTTTAGAGTTATGATCACTCTTTAAAATTGTCTGATAGATAAGACTTTTCTTTAATAAGAATCCATAATAAAAGATATGAATACACATGCCTTCGACAGCTTGTGTTGTCTTCAATGAAACAATTGTCCCTATACTTGCAGAAGGATCATCCAGACTAAGTACAGCAAGGTCCAGCGGCTCATCTTTTGGTGTAGCATATTTTACAACAGCATTTCTCCACTCAGTCTCTTTGTACAATTTCACAGACACTGAAATAAAGTTCCAAAATAATACAATTATATAAAAAGAAATAAAGACACACTTTGACCAAAATAACCTTATCATAACGTTTATCCAAATACATTCAAGTTAGAATATGAATTAAAAATAGTTAACATTCATTTTGTCTGTACTCAGACTGCTTTTGACAGTTGACGTGTAATGGTTGTATTAAAACTTATCAGCAGTGGTGTATTTAGGATGACAAATAGAGCATAGATTATGGGTTGCACTTGATTGGGAGGATACCATGACACTACTGAACAAATAATTTACAGTATAATAATCATTAATTAGGCATTAAATCATTTATTGGTATTGAATGTAACCCGTGGTGTTGCTTTTGATGCTGAGTGATTATAACAATTAGGGTATGTACTATGGATTCCACTTGACTGGAAGCATACCATGATACTACTGAACACTGAACAAATAATTTATAGTGTAATATTCATTAATTAAGCATTAAGCATCAAACCATTTGTTGGTATCAAATGTAGTCAACAGTAGTTGTTTTGTTGACCTTGATACTGAGCAGCTATGACTGACAAATTTACATTAGTGAAAATAAGGAAGGTGCAGTCTTAGGCATAAGAGGTAACTTCTTCCTTAGTAACTTCCTTCCGTTTGTCTTCTTGTAGTACCTTATTAAAATATGTCCTCTTGTGAGGTTATTATACTTTCATAATTTGGCAACAAAAAATGTAAAAGATTATTAAAACATTTGTCTTGTCATGGATTATTTTATTTATATTGAAATGCTAAGAGATGATTTTTGTGACATACTGTTGATGTTAATAATTAAACATAACTCAAGACTTCAATGTTAAAATAAAATAGTATTTAATTACAACTACAAATAAATACTTAAGAACAATGAAGTAAAGGTCAACCAAAAATAATTAACCATTTCAGTGAATATTTTGTTGGTAGCAATGCTTGTCCAGTAAATCCTAAATCAAAACCCAAATCATCAACGCGAAATAATTCACACTAATTCGACTGGATAGTTCCACTCAATAATCACTGCAGTCAGTAGCCTGACACCACTATTTATACACCTGGTGGAAAACATATATTCATTAAGTCCAGAGTGTCACGTTCGAACGTCGGTGTTGGTAGTTGTTCATTTTCTTCCTATATGACAATGATATTGTAGTGTCAGAATGTGTTATGAGATTATTATCAGTGTAGTGTTATAATAAGTAAATGCAAACAAATCAAGATGGTTTCATCGGAAAATGGAGTAATCTCAACTCTACACAATGGTTCTCCCAGAACAAAATCAACCCCTTTCCTATAGACTAAATATTGGAAGCCTTTCGCTACTCTATCACTATTTTCATGGTCAGTGCTCTGACAAACTATATTCCTTGGTCTCACCAGCCCTGACCTTTACAAATGGGACCCACTATGCCACTTACAGAAGGGTGAATCATTTCCTCTCCCTTTGTATTTCAATAGTAAGAAGTAAGTCCTATTTGAACAGCTTCTTTCCAAGAACGGCTGCTTTGTGGAATAGATACCCAGCAAGATGGTTTTCCCAATCCCTAAATTCTTGACCTCTTCAAGTCTAGAGTTAATCATTATCTTTCATGCATAACCTCATAAAATGCCGTTCTTGCCTCTTCTTACACCAGTGGTTCCCAAAATTTGTTTTCTCTGGGACGCATTTTCGGAATGAATATTTGCTTGCGCCTCACCAAATTTTCCGTGAAAAAAATTACATGTATAAATAAGATAAATGTGTGGGTTAAAGGGAGATAACTGCGGATTTGAAATCAGAACATTATCATTGATAACTCTCTCCTCCAATATGTGGCCCCTAGTTACTATATTCTTGATACTTGATATAATGCAAAGATATCACAATGATAAATAATTATTTATAACTATTTATACTGAGACTCATGCCTGCAATTACAAGTAATCCATAATAATATTTTAAATTTTAAAATCATACTTATTTTTGGCATAAGAATTTTTAAAACTGTTTCTAAATCTTTGATTATTTTTCAATCACTCTGCCTCACTTGCTATCCTCTTCTGTGCACCACAACATTTGAGAACCACTGTCTTCTGCTCAAACAATAGCACACAATAACCTGTAACCTTAAGTGGCTTGTATTGGGTCAGTGATTTTCACCTACCATGCCACAGCATACTAGTGTGCCACATGATCCTCTTAAAGTGTGCCATGAAATATTGAAGAAATTGCAAAAAAAAAACAAAAAAAAACACCAAGTACAGGTTTCACACTAAAGAAGCTGCACAAATAGTACATTTCATAACAATGTATATTGTATTCCCTTTAAAAAATTACTTTCATTTGCTTCTAAGTGTGCCATTGCTTAAAAAGGTTGAGAAACACTGTATTGAGTGAACATTAGTTAAAAAAAAAAATCAATTTACAGGAACACACTGTCATTCCATTATCTAGCTCAAAAGTATATGCCATTTTTTATACATACTACACTACCCATGACCCGATGGGTCACTGACAGTTCAGGTTACAAAACACTGAAGTTGATTTCAATATTCCATTGTAATTAAAGTTAATGATTCAGTTAAATATTTCAATTTGTCATCATTGGTCTGGTTGTCAAGTTCATTTTTAATGTTTTACTGATTGTCTACAGCATTCAATAGGAATAGAACTTCTGGAATAAACTTGAACTTTAAACCAAATTAACTTAAAAAAACAGTTTATTTAATAAGCCAAAAAGTATTTTTAAATCATATTTGCTTGAAAATATTTTTAAATATGCCAAAAATGTTTTTATATATTTAAAATATTGTTTGTTTATAAAAAAAGCTGAAATATAAATAATTACTCCACAAACAACTGGACAAAACAGCAAAGTGGGATCTCTTTGTGTCTGTCTTTAACTTTAAAATATTTTAATTAAAATTGTCTATTTGAAGTTAAAATAAAAAACACTTTCTGTATAAACAACTCATAAATCATTAAGTGCCAGACAGATGCACTAGATAAGCATGCAAACTTTTAGTATTATATAGATAGATCTTCAAATCCTCTAAGCAGCAACTCTGGGTCATTCTCTCAAACTTTGCCATTATTTATGATAAAAAGAGTTGGCCTCAGTTTCATAATGATGACATATGTATTTGTTTCATTGCAAATGCCATCAGGAAACACACACCCTCAGCCTTTTTTCAAGTTGCTATTTTCTGTATATTTAGCATTATTTATTTCCAGTAAATGACAATTTCTTATTCTTAGCAAAACAAAGCAGCACAGCCTGACAACAATGCAGCAGTGAAAGTATTAAAAATATGTGAGTGACACTAACAGTCAACAGAAATGAAAATGGAATTGGTGAACCCATCTCTATTGCTTGGACAGTTTGCATTCATTTCACATGAACTTGGAGAAGGCATGAATCTATTTATTTATCCACAACCAGCCATCTTTAAATAAAAGGGTAGATGAAGTCCTTTAGCTTTGTAAGACAATCCATCTTGCGTTTTAGGCTAGAACTTTAGCCCTGTAAAAAAATCACCAGCAACTGAAACAGCAACAGAATCATTTGCTGTGGTTGTATTGATTTTATAAGTGTTGCTTAGATGTGGCACAAAGCCAAAATATGGGGTACCCAATGAGGATCGAACGCACTATTTAGTTGTAACTGTTTTAGCAAGACAAGTTTGCTAACCATTACACCACACTGAGGTCTCCCCATTTGCTGTGGTTGTAACCCTGTACTCTACAAGGATTCTACTAGAATTTCTTTTTGTTTTTAATTAAAAAAAAACAAAACATGATTATGTTTTCATTCTTATAGCCTTACTCTGACTTTTAAAAATGTTAGAGAATGAGAGATTTTGGATCAAAGTTATCCAAGAAATTTGAGATAGTTGGATAAAATTATTCAGAGAACAAGAATGTTTGAATGAGTAATCATGGTTTTATTAGCCATTTCCTTATAAGGAAATGGCTGGCATTCATTGACTGAGCAACCAGTGCTACTTTCAGTTAAAATTTATAAAATCTTTCTATTAAAACAATTTTTTTGTGAAAATAGGTTTCTTACGTCCAGTAGCTGTTCTTTCAATTATTGATGCACTTCCTTCTTAACTTTTTGTTTGAAGTAGCGTGGAATGTCAACATCTTGATTATGTCATTTTTTTTCTCTTTGACTTAAATGTGATATCCATTTTGCTTGTTTCAGCTGTTGAAAGTCCTCAAGTTTTATTTGGCACTGTTTATGATTGTGCTGCACCAATAAATGAGGCTTGAAGAATTATGGTCCTCACTAAGATCTACAAAGCTTCATTCACTTGAAGCAGTTTTTAACGATTTATCTAAGAAAATAACTGTATACAACCAACAGTTTAGATATTCCTGAATGAGTCTGGCACCATACATGACATCCGTATGATAATCTTGATCTGACAAGTCTATTTAATAACAAGATGCAAGTTTTTAGGTTAATATTTTGGTTTTAAAGGATTCCTCAAATACAACATATCAATTTAAGCAGGAAATATTACATGAGAGGAATTTACTAACCTATTCTCTTAAACTATTTTGCTTGACAAGCACTTGACAAATAATTTTACAGATAAGAATTACGATCACTAACAATTAATGATCTTAATTTTTATCCATTATTGGACATTTGATACTCTTTTTATATAGCAGTAAATAGTGCTATAAATTGAAATGGCCACCAGTTTATAGTGGGGAGATTTAGGACTTGCTGCAGTTGAGTTTGAAGAATTTCAAAGGAAATGAATTCAACTTTTTCAAAAGAAAGGAATTCAACACATGGAGGAATTTTACATATATATTTTTTATATAAAGTGTAACATAAGTCAAGAAGACAGAAAACATACTTGTATGTTCACAGATAGCTGAAAAAGGAAGATGTACCATGTGGCTGGATGAAATTAAGGAGTTGGCCTACCATGAGGAAGAATTATCCCCTAGCAGAGGGAAGTTCTGTTTTTTTGTTTGTTGTTTTTTTTTTTTTTTGTTTTTTTTCGGGGGGGGGCTATTACATTTCAAAGCAAAAAAAAGAAGAAAGAGTGAGTCTTTTTCTTTTATACCACTGATTGCCAAGCCATGTAGTGGTTGTTCTGATAGGCAAGGTTGAGTAATCCTCACATGATGATTGATTAAATTAGGTGGAATTGTAGTAACTTTTGTATCACGTCACTTGGCCAATTCTTGATAGCAGTTTGCAATCTTCTTATTTTGACAATGATTGTTTATGATGTAGAAGATACAACTCACTGTGGTTTGGTCATATTTGAGAGAACTTGTTTTTTTTTATATCTACTAGTTTTAACAGTTTCCCTATTTTAATATTTTGATGAATTTTAATTCTTAAGTTAATGATTGAGTAAGCTCATGGAAAGTTTTACGACAATAAAATATCTGTAGCAATTCCCCTATTGCCTCGTTAAATATTTAAATATTTAATATTTGCAATAACAATCATAAATATAAGTTGCAGTTGTTATTTTAAGAAGTGGGTACAAATGAAAATATTTGAAATTAACTACTTTTTCTTTCTTTTTTTAAAACTACTCTCTTCCCTTTTTTCTTTCTTTCATTTTCTCGCTGAAACCAAGTAGTGTCTTTTCCCCTCTTTCTACACAATTAAAACAAAACAGTCTATTATCTGTAAGGTATTGGCAGGGCATAATGGTCGTGTGAACTAATGAAGGAAAGGGCAAGCATAACTATAATAGGATAATTCAGAATGATGAGAAAGGGTTGTTGAAATTAAGTTTCTTTGTAATCATCATAGACAAGAAACAAATCTTTATTTCATCTCATTGAGTCACAAGGAAAACAGGAAAAAAAGATCTGAGCAAGAATGCTGTTCAATGGTTGCTTTAAACCAGATGTAACAGCAAAATTGTCCATATCATATTACAGCATAATTATCCATCCCACAAAATGTTTAATATCTAAAAAAAAAAAAAAAAAATCTCTAAAATGACTATATTTCTGAGATGAGATATTATGTACACTACTTACATTATTCAGACTATTGTCCCCATCTTTATTACAACGTTTCAGCCGTTGTATACTCCTGCCTTCTTTAGGTGGTTGGAATGTCAAATCACCTGAAGAAGGTCGGAGCATACAACAGCTGAAACATTGTAATAAATATGGCGACAAAGATGAGAACAATAATCTGAATAATGTAAATAGTGTACACTAAACTGAGTTTCTTTTTTCCAGGTTTTCAGATAAGACATTTAGCCACCTTGATACCATTTGTGAGAATCACTGAAAACCCTTTGTAGTTATTCAGCTAGAAAGACAACAGGATAAAATCATTTTGTGTCAGCCCTACTCTCTTCCCAACTGAGCAATTTTTGGACAACAACTGGACAATTTTGCTGTTACATTCGATATATACATTTCATTTTCAAAGCTACATACAATGGGCTCATGATATTTTTGTAGTATATTCTAGTAGTTACAGTGGTATGAAAAGGTCAGTTGTTTACATGCAGTTGATATGTATATAGCAGAAGAAGCATGTGGAAAAAAAAGAAGTAAATTATCTTGAAACATGTCCCTAGAAATTTAAATAAATCTATTCATAAGAAATGAGTTACAAAAAATCTTTGCAAAACAACTTCACACAAAAATATTTTTTGTTTGTCTTTCTTTACAATAAAACCCAATCAATTGTGTTAGTATGATAGAAGAAACAGAATGTGTCTACATAAGGAGAGTGTCATGAACTTATGTTGTTTTATGAATGTGTGTAATTTTCTAGTAGTCAGCATGTCAACAGACAGGAAGCTGTATTACAGCTTCTACTAATATTTTGTTTACAAACTCAGTCTGTATGTTTCAATTTGCTTTAAAATCACTAGGCTTTGTAAGAAATAAAATATGTGAAATGTTCCATAATATATTATACAAAAGGTTTTGAGAATTCAGCTTGTCCACAACCAACCCTGGTCAAAGGTATACAGAAAAACTGAAAACTAGCAATCATATTTATGAAGAAAAATAGGCTCCAGAAATCTAAAAGTTAGACTTTACTAAACTCAGAACTTTACTGGTTTATAAACATTTTTCCCAAGTCTTAAATATCTATTCTTAGGAGGGAAAATGTTTTTGATCATTCTCTGAAGTAATTCTAGAAATTTTGTAACAGATGATAAACATAGTTGTCAGAAATTTCAAAGGCTTCAGTGCATTTAAAAATAATGTCACTGATTGGTTAATATATGTGAATGTGGAAATTAAATTCGAAGCTGATGCTGTGCACAATTTTGAGTTTTAATAATATTACTTTGAATTCTTCTATAATGTTTTAACAGGGTTTCATGTGTATACTGGTTTCTCTCAGTGGTGGTTGATGGATGCTGCTAATACCTAAAGGAGGAGGTTGGCACTAACTAATATCTGAAATGGTATGATGTTATATTAATTACATGCATCTGCACATAGAGTAAAGATGAGGTTAGTTTTATTCAGCTCTCAAAAAGTTAATATAAAACATTATTTCATTTCACTAACATGCATGCCACTCAACAGAAAGAAAATAATCATCTCCTTATTATAAAACCATGATCTGCTCTCTGGAACAATTAATGCCAGCCATTGAACAACCACCCAGCTAAACTCTTGGGGTCCAATGCGACCTCTTTTTATAGGATTATATGCAGTTAGTAATTTCCTAATGCTGTCTCTTGGTTAGTTCATATTTGTTCCAATGCACCTACAGATTTCTCTCACATTTGCCATCATTTAAAACTTGAAATTGTCATCATCATCAAATTAGATCTGACTTTTTAGGGATGATATAAGGGAATGGCTCTCAAGGGATTATTTGTCAGTGTGCTATATTGATCATTGGTTTTCTGTAGTTAAAATGTCTAGACTATATCTTACTTCCAATATGATAAACACTAGAATGTGTCCAGTATAAATAATATTCTATTCAGCCTATTTATAATTAGGAAAACAACAAAAATTATTTTGAACACCCCAAAGAAATTTTGATGCAGATGACCGAGAAGGTATGACTTTTCAATTTGTTTGCCCTTACCTTTTGTATCTTTGCCTATAACATGACTGCAGGTCAAAATCAGGTCAGCACCAAACACAATTCCCGAGCCATTACCATGCCTGCTGATTACACGACAGACATTTGGGAAGATTCTGGTCACTTTGGAAACATTAGCATCTGAAAATTAAGATTTACAGACATTTGAAAACTTCTGACAAGGATCCCAACATTTTAAGTTAAAATTTAATTTAAATTAAAAACACATTTTAAGTTTCTAATTACAATAAAGTTATTTCACAATAAGACAGTTGTGATTTTAGTTGAATTATTAGTATACTACTATATTAATTATCTATAATTAATATAGTAGTATACTAATAATTCAACTAAAATCACAACAGTCTTATTGTGAAATAAGTAAATAGAGAGCATCATTATTTTACTTGCCGTAAAACAAACCAAAGCAAACCAAACCAGTTTTTTTTTTTATTTTAATATCACATTTTATCACAACTTTTGAGGCTGAATAATTTCTGTTTGTTAAAGAGTAGTAGTGAAAAATTAGGAGGAGGCACAGTAGAGTAATGGATAGTGGCTGGGACTGAGGAATCGGAGAGCCAAGTTCAAATTCCAGTCAAATCTATTACATTCACTTACATCCTAATACCCTTGGGAAAGGCATGAATCCTCCACTTCTTCCTCCAGCTATAGGGAAATAGCAGGACAAACCAGGTTCTATAGCCTTGGATGGCAAGTGGCTACTGCAGAAAGAAATGGCAAGACATGACCTAATATTAAATGCACAGTTACTACACCAACCATAAGTGGTTGTAGATTCACAGATTTTATATATCAATTCCCGCTGAATAATTCAATGTCAAAATCTGATTTTTTTATGCTTAGTCTAAAGGTAGACACTGGGCAGTGTTTATACTTAAGTTTGCCAGAATATACTTGGAAGGTGGCTTCTTGGGTAGAGAGGTCTTACCTCTCTACAGGGGATGCAGTTGGCATATTATAGGCCCTGTCAACAAACCAGAAAGAAAGTGGATATAACAAGATCGTAACTGAGTTTGAACTCAAGTTCTTTTCTGTTTTTTTTTTTTTTTTTTTTTTATTTCCAAATAAAAAATTAGATTCAAGGACATGATAAATCATTTTTAATATGAATAAACAATATACATTTATGTCATAAGCTATAATCTGTATGCAAAGTGATTAGCTTTTAAGATTGTGCTGTTATCACTGACCAGATTGAAAGCATTATCAGTGATGGATTAAAGTAATTGCCAATTAAACTCTGTTGGTTTATCTTCATGTCTTCATTTCTCAGGTAAATGTCAAGCAAAAATATTCTTCAATAACAAAAAAGAAACTTTAAACTTCAGTCAGTTAAGTGGCATACATGCTACACGCTTGGGCGATTATGTCTCTTTGAATTCATGACTGACTAGGCAGAAGATTTTCTCTCAGAAGCTTGCCATTTCAGACTGGTTGCCAACCAAGGTTATAAGACCCAGTCTGTCATACTATTCAACCCATAGCTGGGAGAGAGTAGAGATGGATTCAAGATTCAAGGTTATTTGCATGTAAGTGAATGTAACAAACTTAACTGGAATTTGAACCCGGCTCTTCGATTTTTCATTCTGAGCTATTATCCATTACAACACAATGCACATCTAACTTTAAATTTAACAAAACAGAAAAAAAACATCCACAAAATCTTGTGATTTCCAAAAATTAGTCAAAGCAAAAGATATTAATCTGTTTTTTCACAATGAAGAATCTACAAAACACAATACAAATATAACCAAACCATTTCTGTTAAATTCAACTAACAAGATATCTATTCAAATTTTTATTGGTTTTTTTTTCAGTTTTCAACTAAGATATTTACATCAGAATATGATGTATTTTTCTGTGTGGAACATGTGTAAATATGTATGTATAATTTTGGTTTGTTTTGTTTTATGGCATATCAACCTCAATGGGTTATTTAATGCTGACAAAATCTTTTATTGCTGGTAATATTTTTTTTCCAAAAATGTATTGCTGGTAATATATATATTTTTTTTAATGTATTTGTGGTAATATTTTTTTCTTCAAAAAATCTATTTCTGGTAATATCTTTTTTTTCAAAAATGTATTGCTGGTATATCGGGTATTAAAACCTATTTTTACACTTTCATAGTGTTTTGACCGCAGTTTGAGGGTTAACTATTTGCCCATAGATGAGACTAACAGGTGCTACTGCCCCGGGTCAGGGTGGGAACACCAGCAATTAAGAGGTTGTTCCACGCTCCTCAAAACTTCTTGATTAGAGGCCTTGCTGCTGGACGTAGTTTATCATCTTACCCAGGATGTATATAATTTTGTGTATGACTTAGAAGCATAAAACACTCTCCAAGAACAAATTATGTTTGTCATTCCCTTTCTTTCAGCCATTCCATTCATGATACAAGATTTGCCAGCGGCATATAGTAAGTAATCAACTGTTAATGGTGAGCTAGAAGTGAATCCAGGTGAAACCCAAGTGAATCCATATTCATGTATATTCCACTGTATTTATAAGGGTTGGGACATACCCATTACAGTCCATAGGTACAGTATAACAATGAGGGAAATACAAATGGGAGAATATTCATTTCTTTCATAGCATAACACATTAATATTTTGACTATTAGTCATTATCAAAAAATGAGTTTTGTCAGCATAACAGAGAAAATTTTGTTGGCTACATCCTGGTATTTGTGCTTATAAAATTTTATACAAGTGTATATAAAATATTTAATATGTGTTGTTAAATACCTATGGATGATAATGGGTATATTCACATTCACATAAATACAGTAGTAAATACTGTATGTTGGTCTGCAGTTGGAAATTCATTGTGGAATTCACTTGACTCACTTCTAGCAGTTGACTTCTATGTGTTGCTGGTAAATTTTATATGTGTTGTTCTTGTCCTAAGTATTATCATTCATTACCAACCTTCATGTGATTACTCTATTCAGTAACATTCCCCAGGTTACAGCAATATGCCTATAAAATAACTATATGTATAAATATTTGATACATTCTTTTCTGTTGCATTGTAGGTTCATGTAACAATTTGATAAATTAGACTACTTCAGAATAATTTAAATCTCAGCACACTAATATGTGTGTGTGTGTGTGTGTGTGTGTATGAACTGCTTTGACAGCTATTTTTACTGGTACCCCAACTGCATTAATTTAAGCAATGCTACTAGGTTGTCATCTTGGTACAGCCCTTTCACTGTCAAAACAATTAAATGTAACCACCTCTTCTACTCCAACAGCTTCTTCTCTCACACTTCCCAACAGTGTAACTCCCTTCCTCTTACTTATGCCTTGATCTTGATCCCCATCATTCTCTTTATCCTTTCCTCAAACAACCCTCTTTATTCTTACTCTTGCGCGCTAGTGGCACTCCCACCTTGCTTGGGGTGAAATGCTAAAAAAAAAAAAAAGTATATATATATATATATATATTTCTAAAAAAATAATGAATTATTATTTTTAATCTAATATTTATATTACTTCACATTTTCTTTAGTAAAATTTCTTAAATCCACAGAATGATAGACATAATACATACCGTTTAATAATTAAAAATGGAGTATGTATTTCAAATATGAATTTCCCTAACTATAATAAAATTTGAGTACTTATATATATATATATATATATATATATATATATATATATATATATATATATATATATATTGTTTATATGTTACTTTTATCGATACAAATATTTAGTAAATGCTCTGTTTATAATAAACACTATTAATAACATTTATTGGCCTGAATGTTCAAGAAATTTTCAAAAAAAATATGTTCTCCAATCAAATTGTTGGACTTAGTCCATTTCATACTATATGATGTGATTTGTTTATCTTAAGATATGCTTCAACAGATATAAGTGATTGAGAGAAATCATGAGAAATTTGTAGTATGAAAACAGTAATTTAACCTTGCTAACCAGACACTTCCTCTGTATCTAAATAGTATAGCACGTCAGTCTATAAGACAGTTCTGTGTAGGATACAGTTTCAGTCCCTGTCAGAGGACACACCTTTTCTTTGAGATTTCTCAGACATTCAGGCCAGTAAATGTTAACAATGTTTATTATAAACAGAGAATTTACTTAAATATTTGTATATATAAAAATAACATATAAACAAAAAATATATTAAATAATTGTCGGACTTAATCCGTTTCATAATAGTGTATTGGGGCAGCATATCATTATTCAAACATATATTGTTAAATAAAACCGACAATGAATGTCTATTATGTTTGATCATGAGCTGTTCTAAACTTTATATAGGCACTTTAATTTCAGGTGAAAACAAAGATATTACATTTCAAACTAGTCACAACACATTACATTGCATCTAAACATATGGTTCGGTTGTTAATATTTTGGTCTCTCACGTGGTACGTCATAGAACTGCATCATGAATTTAAGACCTGTGTCTGTTATTCCACGACCGTTATCATTGCATAGCAATCTTCTATGTCAACATAACAGAATATCATCTTTGATGGTGAATATCTTTGTATGAATGTCCATATAACCAGCTTATGTAACAGCGTTTCCCCTATTAAGGGGTGTTTGGTCAATTTGAACCTTTTAAAACCCTTTATTCTACATTCAACACCATCGCTTGATAAGACACCAGAATTGTTGAAACAAAATGGCTATTTTTGTAGTGATTTTATAACATATTTGTTATTTTTTAATAAATTATATTTGCTCTACTCTGTATTGAGCACTGTTTTAAGAATAGTATTTTTGGTTATTGGAATTTATTCTGTATACAACAATTCTATACTGTGTGTATATATACATTATATATATATATATATATATATATATATATATATATATATATATAAAATTCAGATGTCTTAAGTTATTGTCGTATTTCTCCTTTATAAGGAAAAAATTTCTAACATTTTTTTTTATTAAAAGTGTTAGGGGAAGCTAATTTCTTCAATAATAAAGGATGATAACTCAAAATGCAATTGAATTACTTCCCTTGTCCACTAATCAACATGGTGAAAAGCTGACATAAATCTGAAATTCATGGTTTTCAATCCAACAAATCGTTGCTGTTCTCCCTCCATAAATGAATAAAAGTTGTTTTATTATGTTTTAAAATACACTTGACTTTTTCATTCGTTTTTGTTCATCCCAACAGCATTTAATTGATGAGGATACTTTCTTGTAATTATTATATAAAAACTGTATGACAAAATGAAATATATTTTTTCTTAAACAACACAACTATCAAAAGTTGAGGTAAAATTTTCAAGGATCTTACCTGTTTTTTGATTAGTGTCTTTTAAAACTGAAAATGAGGTAGGTGTGATTGATACAGGCAGTGCCTTTAAATGGTAAGTTTCCTTGCTGTCGGACAGACTTCCATTGAACCAAAGTTTGGTAAAAGATAAATGGTGTAGAATTTCTGACAATGAACAGGCCAAAGTGAGGCCTACCCAATACCTCTCTTTCCAGCAGAATGGAGATACCAGTATTCCAACAGCATACCTGTTGCAGAAATATTGCAAGAAAATATATGAGATTAATCAAATTATACACTAAACTACAAGCACCTACATACTATGACATCACTATCAAAATAACTAAGCATGATTGGTTAATTGCACATGGCTAGTTTTTCCTTAGCACTTGCATCATGAATAATTAGGAAAATCAAAATTAAAATTTGATGAAACAAATAAATATATTATAGTAAAACCATCATTAAAATATATAAGTTGAACAACTTTAAAACAATATAAATTAATATTTTTATTAATTATTAATGAAACACATATATATCATTTAAAATGTATACAAAGTGAGGCAAAAGTCATGCACCATAGGAGTTAATTAATTATAGAAAGAATGAACTATGAATGCAGTAAAATGACAGAGGAAACTCTGACGTGTTAATGAACCATGCAGGCACAGAATTGAAATAGGTTTGAAAAAAGGAAAACATTGTGAAGAGAACATCTAACAAATAAATAACTAGTAAATAACATTTTCATGTGTAATTATACAGTAGAATCCCTGACAACCAGACTAAGAAGGCCTTCTGGATATGATGAATTTGTTACAAAGTCCAGATATGAGGGGTTATATTTAGATCAAAATAAAAGAACTGAAATCAGGTTTAACATTTATTTTCAATGTTTTATAGTAAACAAAATAAGCTAATGGTGAGTGAAATATAACAGAATTGATTTAATAAAAAAAATTATGTAATGTTAATGAAAATTCATTTAATTAATTATTCCACATATGCAAAAGAAATAATGTAACGATTATTTTTTAATCACTGTTGTATGATGATTCTTTCTCTTCTAATGTCATTCTAAACTTTTTCCACATTTCATTTTGCTTTAAATTTTCTAAACAAAAAAACACTTTTTAACTCTGCATGCATTATTGCTGAATGCTGGCTTTCTTTCCATAAAACTGACAACCTTTTCAATAGCTTTTTCAATTTCAGTCCAGGTTTCATCATACAATCAGGTTTTTCATTTCCTTGTTCATTGTGACAATGTGAACACTGGAGAATTGTTTCTTTGGAAGATTTTATATCATACAATGTTGACTTTCCTATGTTTTTAAGTCAGCCATTAGTTACAATGAACTTTCACCAGCGTCTAGTCTATTTAAAATTTCCACTTTTTGCGATAACTCCAAAGTTATTCTTTTCCTCTTATTCCCATCACCTTTTGCACCAATACAAGCCATTAGGGTGAAATAAGCATAAGCAATTATCCAAAGTAAATTTCCTGAAAAAACAAAAACTTCAAATCAGTTACATATCATCCAAAATAGTTCAAATATACACATCAAAATCATGTCCAGATATGTGGGATTCCAGATATGAGACACTCCAGATATGAAGGATTCTACTGTGCTTTTAATAAATTATCCCTATGATGCACAAATTTTGTCTTACCTGTATATCAAATTATCATGTTGCAAAGTTTCATCTTTCTAGCATTTATAATAATTATTTAAATTTTAATACCTTTCAACTGTCACACTTCAAATTACATTTATTTTCTCAGTGTTTACAAATATATCCACATGAAATATAGACCTGGTGTAACAGCAAATTTGTCCAAATCATGTTACAGCATAATTATCCATCCTACAAAATGTTTAATATCTAAAAAAAAAACACTAATTGAGTTTCTTTTTACAGGTTTTTAGATAAGACATTTAGCCATCTTGACAAAAAGTTTGAGTTATTCAGCTACAAAAAGAACACGTTAAAATCATTTTGTGTCAGCCTCACTGTCTTCCCAGATAAGTAATGGTGAGAGGAAAAAAATCATTCACCCCTTCAGTAATGGTACCAGCATTCATATTCTGGCTTCTAACTTCAAAGTCCATTCCAGAACCATCAAGAAAATGGTAAATAATTTTAAAATAGAGGGAACAGTAGAGAGAAAACTGGATCAGGATGTCACAACAGGAAGAGAGATCATCATTTTAACTTAGAGCTAAAGAGATCAATTAGAAAAGATCCAACTCAATCCATAAAACGTTTAGCATGTGAGAGAAGAGTTTAAAACTACAGCAGTCCAAAGATCAGTGAAAAAAGACTTGAAAATGAAATCGTACATGAAACCTATGAGGCATTTTGTTACTACAGGACAGAAAGTAATGCTATAGAGCGCTAAAATCATCTTGAATAAGTTGGAAAATAATCCTGGAATAATATATATATATTTGAACTTTATTTCAGTCCTTCATGAGCTTCCGATTTTTAGCTATGATTAATTAATGATGAACATGTCATTTTTGTTTATGATTGATTTCATCACAATATTTCTGTTAAACTTAGAGAATAATTATAAGTTCTTATTGCTCAAAGTAGAGTCCAATAATGTTATAAAAACCTCAGAGAATTCCAGTAAGAAACCTTTAATCATTTCTAAGATACAATGGTTCAAAGCTTAATCTAACAGTTGGACAATTTTTCTGTTATATGATTTGACAATTTTGCTGTTACAATTGGCATATATATATATATATATATATATATATATATATATATATATATGCCGGGTGTATATATATATATATATGCCAATTAAGAGCGAGATAGGAAAATTAGTAAGAAGATATTAGAAAATATCAACACCAGCCTAAGGGAAAAATTAAGTCTCAACCAGTGGAAGAACACCAAAGCCGTCATAGAGTGGTTTAAATCGATAGACAACAAGAACAAATCCACTTTCATCCAATTTGACATTGTGGATTTTTACCCTTCCATTACAGAAATATATTAAATGAAGCCATACAACTGGTACAGCTAAATGTAAAAACTCACGGACGGTGATATAAAAATAATCAAGCATTTAAAATCCCCTGCTGTTCCACAACAATGAACCATGGGCAAAGACACATAACCACAACCTGTTTGACGTAATAATGGTAGCTACGATGGAGCAGAAATATGCGAATTAGTAGGCATACTCATCCTATCATACCTGGCCAGAATATATGGAGAGAAAGGACACAGGATTATACAGAGATGACGGTCTTATCTTAATAAGGGAATCCAATGGCCCCAAAGTAGACAAATTCAGGAAGAAAATAGTGAACGCCCTAAAAACATTGGATTCATAATAGAGATAAATACAGGCACAACTATAGTAAACTTCCTTGACGTCACTCTTAACCTGATCAACAAACACATATGAACCATACAAAAAAGAAAATGACACACCAACTTACGTACAATAATATCCTCCAACCATCCACCTTCTATCATCAAACAAATACCAAAGTCAATCAGCCGTAGACTATCTGAGAACTCATCTAACATGCAAATTTTCAATAGCAAAATAGCACCATACAACGAAGCACTAAAAGCAAGTGGTTACACACAACAACTACAATATATACCTCCACAAAAAAACGCAGAAACAGAAAGAGAAACATTATCTGGTTTAACCCACCATATAACAAAACTGTTAAAACGAACATAGGCAAAATATTCCTAAACTTAATAGAAAAAACACTTCACTTTTAAAAAAACAAATTATCAAAAAAATATTTAACAAAAATAACGTAAAGATCAGTTACAGCTGTACAAAAAACATAACAGATATAATCAAAAAACCACAACAAAAAATGACAACCTACAAAAATGTAAACCAAGAACCCTATATGCAACTGCAGAAACAGAACAACATGTCCACTCCAGGAAATTGCCAAATTACGAACACAATATACAAGGCCAAGGTAAAAGTACAAACAACAACACTATAACTACGGAAAGTTATACGAAGGTCCATTCAAGATGAGGAATAACAATCACAACCTTTCATTCAACAACAGGAAATATTCAACAGCACAACACTTTCTACATACATATGGCAGCAAAAGACAAAACATCACACCAACAATAAGTTGGGAAATATCAAAAAAAGCCCCTGCCTACAACAACATTACGAAAAAATGCCTACTTTGCGTACAGTTAAAAAGTAGCAATATTATCACAAACCAAAAAAGAATTAAACAAAAATCAGAGATAATCTCCAAATGTAGGCATGAGAACAAGTATCTATTATCCGAATTCATACCAAACGGATAAAACAGACAAACCACCAACAATCACAATTTAATTTCAAGATACCATCAAAATAATTGCACCTATCATTATTATAATTGCACCACCATTAGTAATCACTTTTACCACTTTTACAATATCTATTAACTATCAATATTATCATTACCACCTACACACAGCACCATCCATTTTACACATCACACCCACTATTAACATATAATCCACTACAATCTTTATTACCCCCCAGCATATTTAATACTTTAAAACAATATGATCAGATATAATTTCCATATGTAACCATGAGAACAAACACCTATTACCAGGCAGCTTTAATAATAATAATAATTTTGTAATTAAAAATTATAGCAATCTTCAACTACCATAATTTTACATAGAATACCTATTATCAGGATTTATACCAAAATAAATTAATACATATAACAAAAATAAAACAAAAATAAAACACCAACAACCACTTTTTTAGTCTGGCTACCACCACTATAACTACATTCATGGTTTTATCATTCTCCCACCACCGTTACTAATCATTTCTACCAATCTGCAATTTCTTCCAGTTTACAATAACTATTAGCTAAAACCTAAATAGCATTGTCTCCAATCCTTTGAAATATTACTATCACATCATATCATATAAACCCGTTATTAAATTAAACATCACCATATAAATTAAACAATAAGGATTACAATTTTTTACCTGTTACATATACACAGTCACAAAAAACAAACAAATAACCAGCTTTAAATATAACAAATAAAACCCCATTTTTTCAAAAAATTTAAAAATAAATATAAATAATTTAATAATAATTTTTACCTACACAAACCCCCCACACACATATATACATACATGCGAGAAAATATTTTTCAAATATTTTTCAACGAAAGAAAAAAAAAAAAAAAAAAAAAAAATTTCATAATATGACATGGATACATTCACGAGACAATAACGAGACATTTCCGCCACACTTCCAATGTTTAAATTTCAACATTTCAACATACAAATGCATATGTATAGACATAACACCACCCGTATACATACATGTGTCATAGCCGAAACTGTCTACATATGTTTATATATATGTATGAGTCCTGACGGACGACCAAGTATGTATATGTATATGTGTCTGCATACATCGATGTTTGCGTTAGTACGATGACTGACAAAACGACGAAATCTCCCCCACCACTTCCACAATAACACCAATACACGCAATCTACATAAACCCAAATTTTTTAAAACAGTAATCAGTTTGTCTGACGATCGCTAAAGCGTGAAACCCAGGGTCACAAACTCACATCTATCCAACCAAATATGTTAGCTCTATCTCTGATATTGAGCGCTTTCTAATAAGTACAAGGTGATATAATATATAAATAATTATACATATATATATATTTATTTATATTTATATTCACTTTTCACATATATATATATATATATATATAAAGTTACACATCAAAACAAAAAAAATAAATAAATAAAAAGAGAGAGAAGTCAGATTCATTTTCAGCCTTTTCAAGATGTTCACTATGGCAAATTCATACTAATCAATAACTGGATTTTTAGTTATTCACCAAAAGGATAAGTAAGTCTTATTTCCTGTTTAATTGCATTTTTTTCTTTCTTCTATGTGCTGTGTCCTTTCAAGACTTTGATGATCATGGCACTCCACAATTTCCTATTCTTTGTAGATCTTAATAATTTTTTTTCTTTTTGTTATCTCTCCTAAACTTTGCTCTGCCATTCATTTACTCACTAGATAGCTTATGCATCAAATTTTCCAAGCCCTCTTTCCTCTTCCTTATGTACCCTAGAAATTTCAACTGCCTCTTCCTGATGTTATGTAGAAGTTTCCTTTTCCTCTAAATCTTGTTAACATGTTTGGTTCATGGTATTCTCAGCATCCTTCTGTAGAAACACATTTCTGTTGCTTCTTTATCTGTGATGAGATTGTCCTGCATTCACCGCAATATGCGAGGTCTGATACCCTTAATAAAAAAGTTGTTTTTTCAATTACACACACATACATACATCTACGTGTATATATATATATATATATATATATATATAAATAAATGCATAGTGAGTTCTGGTGGTAATATCAAGTACATAAAAACTGTTAACATGGACAAAATTAAAAATTTTGTTTTAAAATTCTACATAAAAAAATTTGTTATATTTTATAAAACCTACTTTATTCTAGAATTTTTATTTTATAATAAATTTGTGAAAATTTAAAGGCAGCTTCATAAAAATTCAACCTTCACAAACTTAAATTTGGTAGTATAATAGGAGTAGGTAGGCTTTCCTACCATCCAGTCAATACTCCTCCTCCTTCTCTTGAACAAGAGTAGAGGCTCACCCCCTGTTTCTTGTTTAAGAAGGTGTTCTCAGAACTCCTTCTCTCTGGCCTCAGTACTAGTACTGCTGTGATTCTCCTGTGATATGCACAGTCTGTGGCAATGCCTCTTCATTCTGAGGGTACACGGTTGACAGTTTTCTGGTTGCTGTTCCCAACTGGTAGTTAGGAGCCCTAACTCTTGCATAGCGTCTTGAGTGGCCACTCTGATCAACAGTTGTATAATACTGGGGTGCCTGTAGTGCCATGTCATGCATGGAAGGGGGTCCCTGCATTCACCTCCAGTGGGCAACCCTGAGGCCACATTATGTTGCAGGCTGCGCCAGGTCCTTTCTGCCCACATCACAGACAATGACCGTCTGCTACTTCTACTTCAGGCTTTCTCATTTTCACTTCCTAGATTACCAAATAATGATCAAAAATGCAAACCTAAGCCAGCTCTTAAAAAAAGAAGCACCTAATCCTTTTAACATTTCCTTTTCTAATGTCCATGGCATTCAAACCAACTTCTGCAGTGTGGAATCGTTCCTCATTGAGAAGTCTCCCGATATACTGGCTCTCTGTGAGACCAACCTCCACTCCTTTATCCCTTCCTCTGACCTCTCGATCCCCAGTTACCTTCCTCTCCTTAGAAAAGACTCAAACCTACATGCACAGCCTTGGAGCTTATATCAAAGACCATCTCCCACTGGCTAGACAGCTCACTCCTGAATCTCCAGAGCACTCATACTTGTGTCTCTGCCTCTCTCTCCTCAATGATGTAAGCTACCTCTTCTTCCTCTATTGCTCTCCATCCTCCCAAGACTGTAGTGTACTCGAAAGCATTTCTGATATTATAGACAAAGCTATCTCTCTCCATCCGTTTGCTCATATATTTGTGTTCGGGTTACTTTAATGCCCACCATACCAAGTGGCTTAAAAACTGACCTTACTGGCATACAAACCCTTAACTTTTCTATTTCTCAATCCCTCACGCAAATAGTTGACTTTCCCACACATTTTCCCAACAACCTGGGTGGTAAGGCTTCCCTTCTCGATCTCCGTTTCACCTCCATCCCCAAGTCCTGTTGCACCTTGCAGCTCTGCCCTCTTGGCAACACTGATCATGTCTGTCGACATCTCCTTCTACTCCACCCAATATAGCTCCAAGGATTATTGTTTCTCTGCAAAAGTGTACTTAACAACAGCAAACCTTCAATGCCTCCTTTGTCCAACTAATTTTAGGTTCTGAGCTCCTCGGACTGAGTGCTTTGCTCAGAAATTCTCTTCCAACTCAACACACGACTCATCCAGTGTACCCACACCCGATTCCCCCCCCTAGAATCAAGGCTCTATCAAGTGACTTGCATATAACTCCATCATTGATATTGGGCATCATCTTAAAAATTAGACTCCCATAAGGTTAGTAGTGGTGACAGGATACCAGCCATTGTCCTGAAGAAATGTGTTCCCAAACTGGCCCCTGCCCTCTCCAAATTATATAACTACTGCCTCAATGAATCTTGTTTACCAGCCTGTTGGAAGTCCTCATCTATTGTAACTGTTTTAAGAACTCTGGAGACCCTTCTGACCCATCTAACTACCATCCTATCAGTCTCCTACCACTCTTCGGCAAGTGGTTAATCACCTTATATCCCATGATCTGCTCTCTGATAAGAAATATGGTTTCTGTTTTGCCCATTCTACAGCTGATGTGCTCACAGCCATAACTGAAAATGGTTACCAAGCACTCCACAATAACAGAGAAGCTCTTACCATGGATCTAGATATCTCTAAAGTGTTTGATAGGGTCTGGTATGCAGGCCTCCTTTGTAAGATTAAGGGATACAGAATTTCAGGTCAATTATTTGACTTAATATAATCATTCTTATCAAACCGTGTAATGAAAGTCGTCCTTAACAGATTCTCCTCCAGTTCCTTTCCCATGAATGCAGGTGTTCCCCAAGGCTCTATCCTGGACCCTACTCTGTTCCTTACCTTCATTAATGATTTCCCCAATGTCATCAGTTCCCAAGTAGGTATCCATGCTGACAGCTACTATTTACTCCTGCCTCAATAACAAGTCTGGTATTGCTGACAAAACTAACCTGGCTGCTAGTCTCAAAAAGGACCTCCAATTAGTTGTAGACTGGGGCAGGAATTGGCTGGTTAACATTAATGCCTCTAAAACAAAACTGCTCTCTATTACTCACCACAGGGAACCATCTCTGCCACCCATTAGAATGTCTGATGCTCAACTCCAGGAGAGCACCTCTTTGTGACTGCTTGGTCTCACACTGTCTGGTGACCTGAGATGGAACAATTACATTGAATCAATTGCTTCATCCACTGTAAGGAAAGTTGGTTCCTTATGTCATACCAAAAAGTTTTTCTTGCCCAAGTCCATCCTTTAAATCTATAAATCAACCATTTGCCCTTGCATGGAATACTGCTGCCATATATGGTCTGGTGCTCCTGCTGTTCACCTTAAGGTCTGTGACAAGATCCAGAGATCCATGGATATGCAATGTGGTTGGTCCTGATCTGGCATCTCATCCACAGTCGCTCTCTCACAGACATGCAGTTGCCTCCCTCTGTCTTTTCTACAAATACTTTCACAGTTACGATGAGCTACTTTTGCTAGTTCGCAGACTGCATGAATTTAAGTGTGCTACTAGGCTGGCATGACGGTCCCACCCTTTTACTGTCGAAACGGTTAAATGTGGCCATCTCTTCTACTCCAGTAGCTTCATGTCTCGCACATCCTGTCTGTGGAATTCCCTTCCTATTACTTGTTTCTCTGATAGCTATAATCTCCAATTATTCAAATGTAATGTCAATCAACATCTCCAGATGCCCTGACCTATTCCCTGCCCTTCTCTTCATCCTTTCCTCCATCATGCCTCTTTACTCTTGCTCCCACTCTCTGTAACCCCTTGTTGCTAGTGCCACTTCTGCCTTGCTTGGGGTGAAATGCTTAAAAAAAAAAAAAAAAAGATGCATTACAAAAGCTAAGCAGAGTATTAAGAGACGGAAAAAACTGTTAGAGAAAAGAAAAGAGTATTGAACTGTTACATGATGTTTGTCCTCCTATATAGCAGTGAATGCTGGACATCCTCAAAGTTGAAGCAACAGAAATTTGGTTCCACAGAAGGATGCTGAGGATACTATGAACCAAAAATGTGAGCAATGTCAAGGTTTTGGAAAAAAAGGAAACAAAAAGGGAAATTAAACTTAACGTCAAGAAGAGACAGTCGAAATTTCTGGGGCACATAATGAGGAAGGAGGGCTTGGAAAATATAATACTCATAAAACAGATTGAGGGCAAGAGTAACAGAGGAAACAATGCATAACATACTTAGTGAGCTTAAGTAAATGGATGGTTGAACAGAATTTATGAGAAATAACAAAAACACAAAAGTTATTAAGAGCTACAAAGGACAAGAAATTGTGGAGAGTCATAACTGCCTGCATCTTGAGGGGACACAGCACATAAAGAAGAAATATAAAGCAGTTTCAGCATTTGACATGACTCATGACCAACAATGCCTATGGCATCAAATCTGAGATTAAAATCAGCAGAACAAGTAGCAGTGAAGAATTTCAAGTACCTTGGTCCCATCATATCAAAGACTGAGATTTTTGGCAAGGAGAGCACAAGCAAGACTGTAATAGAAAGACTTAAAACATCTGGAAATACAAGAACATCTGTCTACATTCCAAAATTCACTTGCTGCACTATCTTGTTATGTCAATTTTCCTGTACACCTGAGAAATATGGATGCTCACAGCAGGACTCTAAAGAACAATTCTGACAATAGAGAATGAATGAAACAGGAAGATCTTCAAGAGCCCAAATGTTGAAAACATGTCAATTGAAGAGGTTCCCAGAACGGTCCCAAGAGTAATTGAACCTTTTGAAAGAAGGAAGCTAAAATGGTAATTCATCAGGCCTTGAAAAATTCATTTTTGCAAGGAACAGTTTCAAGAACTTGAAGGAGAGAGGAAAAAAAAGTTTCAAGAACCTGAGGAAGACAGAAAATAAGACATCTGGGAATGGATAAGCAAGAACTTGGCAGTCTAAGAGAATGGAAGAAAAAGTGGAATGGAAAAGAATGATGGCTATATCCTTGATGGTGCCCCAACAATTGCAGCTGATACCAGAAGATGAACAAAAAGTGAGAAAAAACATGATTCTTGTACATTAAAATGTATTAGCACACAGTGTTTACTGTTAAGCTCATTGTAAGATGCTATCTTAGCTTATCACATGTTGAGGGTATGGTTATAGATACAAACAAGATATTCAAAATGCAACTCTAAAGAGCAGCAATAATAGATTCTGTCCTGGAGTTTTGCTACTAACATGATTATCACACATGAAAATAATTTAGCTCACATGCTATTTACAGTTAAGCATATCATGAAAATAATTTATCAGTCAATAAGTATACATATAATAGCACTATTCTTTCAGTAACACTTGCATTCATTTCTAAGTATAAATGTTTTTCTTCCTGGGTTTTTAAAACACAGCATAAAGAGTAAGAGTCAAAATTTATTCAAACACATAAAAATGTGCATTAATGATTTTTTTCTAAGTGTGAATGTTACTATGGTGATTTTTATTCAATAAAAATGTCATTCAGCTTCAAGATCGATATTCACCAATAGTGGGCAATAAAAAATTCTTCTGTGAGGAAGGCTATATATATATATATATATATATATATATATATATATATATATATATATATATAGGCTGTATACTCTTTCTATTATCTCATAATAATCCTGAAGTGAGTTTCTGCCTGAATATCTGGATGAGGAGTTATCATGATTGGCATTATTTACACTTGTCTTCATCTTTGCTGTTAACATTAGAATGTTTTAGCCATGGTGCATTCTAGACTAAATCAAGTGCTTATCAATTTGTGTAAACTTCAGGCAATTTTAAACTGAACCCTTTATTTAATTCTCATTCCACTGGCAATGTCTAGGAAAATCTTGTCTAGCTCTTATCAGTTATTTATTGCCCTGTTTCCAATGTAAGTCTGCACTACTCGGCCTAGGGATTGAACTCACAATTACAATGTTATCAAATTCATGAACCAATGCTTTAATCTGGGCCATCATTGACAAGCATCTGAAGTTAAAATTTTGTATAAGTTTTCTTGACTGAAATAAAACAATGTCATGTACATTTCCTTTTCCCCACATAAACAAACTACTACTTGTAAAATCATTGATACTCAAGTGTAGACATGAAATTTGAATCTTTTCGGTCTTATTGGTTTCATTTCTTTTTTTGCAGAGGATTGATGAGATGGTTTAAGTAATAATGTATTTACAATTAATTACAATCAGTATTCAAACTCTAGTAGAAGCCAAGATCTCAAATCCTGATTTTCAAAACATGCAGAACTTCCCCAATAAGTAGATCGGTAAAACACAATCTTTTTGTCACCATTCTTTACCGACATTATTTGATTTTTTAAGTTTAATATTAACAGTTTTTTTACAGTTTACATCGATAAAATTAGTTTTATAAATAACATGTGAGAAAGTGAGAAAGTGTGACACCAGTTACAATTTACATCAATATAAGCTCTAACCAGAATTTACTGTATGTTTTTACTCCTTTCTCATTCTTTCCTCAAAATATATATATATATATATATATATATATATAACCCAAATGAATTGGCATCAGCCAGAGAATCTACCCCTAAGCCTTTGGTGCACAGTAAGGATGAAGGTGAATTTAATCGTATTTATTTTTAGATAAACACACCAGTGACTGAGAGAACTCGATTTGTTTTATCAAAAAATATTGCATTAGTAACAGTATTAGTCACTATGTATAAACTCACACTTTCTCGCCCAAAAATATATATATATATATATATATATATATATATATACACAATACATACTTCTGTATCGTGTGACTTTTGTAGCCCTAATTTTGAAGTCAATTTTAAGAGAGTTGCATCATACATGAGATATAAAATTAGTATATGTACTGGTGGCCCTGGCTATGCCACTGACCAAACTATATATCCATTCACTCTAGTCATATTAGCTTCAAAATTAGGTCTTAAAAGGTCACATGATATGCCAGTATATACAGTGTGTGTGTGTGTGTGTATGTATATATATATATATATATATATATATATATATATATATTGAGACATGTTTCATTGAATAATTTCGACAAGTTTTGTCTACTTATTTTCAATTGAATCCTTTCATATTTTACAGACAAGCTTTCTAGTTTCATTATTGTAAGGAAGACAGAAAATCACTGTGTTGATGCATATTATTTTATTCTGAGTATTTTCGATATACCACAATATCACCATCAGAGTGTAGTTTATTTCAAGACAAATATGAGTGATTCATGATTCCTAAAAGGAAAGCATTATTAGTCTAAAAAGTTCTATCTGTGAATGAAAGATTTTTCCATTTTGCTATTCACTTACCTATTAATTTTATAATTATTTTAACTACTGAGTGTATATATGTTTCTTTAATAATTGTAATTTCAACAACATATACATTGGTTGCACAACCACTACATTATGCCACCAGTTAATGAGCCATTTATCTGATAATAGTTCAATTAAATCACATATAAGCAACTAACACTGAGTGTATTGTACACTGTTTTTACACAAAAAATAAAGTATTCAATAAAGTACAATACAAAGAATTTCTTGAAATATTAAGAAGGGTTAATCTACATGGATAGGATACTGGGAACAGGTAGTGTCTAAAAAAAAAAAATAACAAATTAAGTGAATACATCAAATAGAAAAGAGGTTTGACAAAAATGTGCTTTCTCATTGGATTTATTTAACCTGTACAGTGAGATTGCTCAATAAGAACTGGAGGAGCTATTAGGACTTAATATCAGAGATATAACATTAATAACATGCTCAGCAGACAATACTGTATTAATAGTCTATTCAAACAAAAGACTGAAATAACTGTGAGGCAAGTTATTTGATGAAAACAAGAAGAAAGGCTTAAGCATTAATCATAAGATAGAATGCATGGCTGTAAGTAAAAAGGACAATTTATGATCTGAGTTACACATGGGGATATCAGCATTAAACAAATGCAGAATTTCAATTCTCTAGTCAGTGTAATAAGAGATAATGCAAAGTAATTCAAATGCACCTAGGAATAAGAAAAGACTTTTCAGAAACTGAGTAAGGCATTAAAAGATGAAAAAAGGTTCTTAGAAGCAAAGAAAAATAGAGAGTATGCATCACATAACAGTTTTGCTATGTAATGTCTACTCTCCTATGAGGTAGTGAATGTTGGACAAATAACAAATGAAAAAAAAAGACTTGAGGCAACAGAGATATGATAAATATTTAGAATATCATGACAGAACATGTGATAAACATGTGATGCCATTCATGATGAAGTAAGGTTCAATTTCCTACTTAAAGAATGCACACCTTGTATTTGAATATATATCTGCAAGCCTCATTTTTATATCCAAATCAAAAACACAGCAATTTTTAAATGAATTTTTTTCATCCAACATTATTTCTTATTGCTATGTAGGGATACAAAAGGGGATTATCTCCTTTTTGTTGAGATAAAGTCACAAGGATTATGTGATGTCAGGGGATAAAGTGACAAAGACCAATTGCAATGTAAAGCCCTGGAAAGAAGGACATCTCCAGACTGTTTCAGGAAATATTGCAAGTAAAACTCTCTCTTTTCACACTCCTCACTGTTGTAGACATGTGATATAGTTTCTCTGTGTGAGACAAATGTAAATCTGTATATATAATTTTGTGTACAACTTAGCAGCATGAAATTCTCTCTGAGAACAAAGCATGTTTGTCATTCCTTTTCTTTCAGCTATTCTGTTCTGTCTGTGAAATAAAGTTTTATTATATTTATTATAATAATGCCCATAATGGGGGAAATGAAACAGGAGAATAAACCTTTTTTCCATAGCTCATCCATTAAGTGGTGACCCTGACATGATATAAACACATAAGCAATTAGCATATGTTCACTTCTTGTATAAAACTTCATAAACTGGTGTTCACAACACAATATATTATTAGTACCCCATTAGCTATATATGTTATAACATTTATAGTTATAAGAAATGTCTGATGAAAAAAATCCAATTAGAAAATATATATATAAATATATATAATGCATACATATGCACAATATGGACATAAAACACTCATGTAGGCAAATCAATATAGCATATACAAAAACACTACACATACATATATGCACATGCAAAAGCACACATGAAAACTCAAGTCGACATGCACAAAAACACTTGTAGAAAATATTACATATGCATACATTATTTACAGTCAGACTAATGTCCTTATTTTTGTTTTTAGTATCACAGAACATTTTGGTCACTGTGACCTCTGACCTTCTTTAGTTGTCTGACAATCTGTGTAACTCCTTTCTTATTCAATCTACAGAGCTAGCTTTTTCTCATTCTGCTGACCATGTTTATAGATATCTTCACTTGGTTAATTCTTCAGTCAGTGTTAGTTCTGTTTCCACTGAAGCTGAGTATATCTGTACTACTCAGCCCACAATTATTCAACCACCAAATTCACTAACTAATTGTTTAATTCTCTAGACTATTGTACTCAGACCAACAAACACCTGAAAAAAATCTGGAGAGGATAACAGTCAAAATATTTTGATTGTAATGATTGTCTTTTTTATGGCTTACCAACCTTTTGCAGGTTATTTCAAGCAAAAAATATTTTTATACAGTAAGAAAATTTTTTGAAGATAATAACGATTTACTGTTAAAAGTCCTACTAATTAACCCATAGCTGGGGGGAGAAGTTATAGCTTTCCCAAGGATAGTTAGACTTTATTTTTTTTTGCTAATGTTCACTCAATACAAGGCCCAAGAGGCACTCAAGGGGGAGGGTTACTGTGTGGAGTTGTATTAGGGTAAATAAGGATAGGATAGCAGGAAAGATAGCTAGTTCTAGACTTGAAGAGGTCAAGATTTAATTAACGAATAAAATTTCAGAGTTCAGGCGGAGACGTTACAAGTATAGAGTTAAAGTAGACTTTAGAAGGGACTGAAAACCCAATCCTAAACTGGAAACAAGGGATGAACCTCTACTCGTGTTCAAAAATCCAGAAAAGAGTGTGAACTGGATGATAATCAAATTTATCTACTCCTATTATACATAAGTGAATATAACAAGCCCAACTGAAATTGGAACTCAGTTCTCAAATTCCAAGCCATTATCCATTACACCATCTGCATATCCAAGCTTACAGCATCTGGTATTCCCAAGCAGTCACTCATCTAGTTACTAACTAGGCTTAACATTGCTTAACTTTGTTGATCATACGTGAACTTGTGTTTCAATGTGTTATGGCCGTAAGCTTGACTGTAACAACAAAAATAAAGATATTAGTCTGTCTGTAAATAATAATTTCTCATCCCAAAAATTCAGACAGAAATTACATGTGTACAATATACATAAATGCACACACACACACACACACACACACACACACACACACACACACACATCATTCCTTGTTTTAAGTTTGCCCAAACAGTGACTCATTACAAATGACTCATCCTTGTGGTGATGTGATTTAAGAGTTGTCACAAAAGAAGATGAATTTTTATAACAGACTATTTTGGGACAATACTTGGTAACTAGAAAAATCAATTACTATTTTCATTATATCTAATGAGAAGATAATAATGACCGATTGAAACTTTCTAATTTAAACAAAAAATAAAACAGATTGAAAATAAATTTATTTACCTATTTATTAGAATTGCTGGAACAGAGAATAAAATATGACACATACAAAATATATATCTCCCTGAAAACATGTACCCACTTTTTTGAAGTTATTACTGGAAAATTAATTAAACACTTTTAAATAAAGAATAAATGTCATAATAAAGTTTACAAAGGAAAGTGCTTGATTTTTTATGTTTTCAGTTCTAAAATATTTCTCAAAAGTATGTTACAAAATTATAAAAATATGTATAAATTTTTGATGCATACATTTTTTTGACAAACTTGGACCTCTTCCCCATAAAAATATCAAAAAGTGTTTCTTCCATTGACACGACAATTATTTTAACTACCTTCACTTACTGGCAATGTTTATTATTTAAAAAAAAAAATGATGATTAGAATTATATATACATGTCCTTTGTTCTTGAGAATTTAAAATAAAAATATTAAACACTTTATTTATTGAACTGTT
>CAHIKZ030000949.1:0-30000 GCA_903632075.3 Acanthosepion pharaonis
AAAACCCTGACTGTCCACATGACTGGTTTTATTTAGAATATTTGTTGACCTGTAAATATTTTTGAGAATAATTTGCATATGTCTTTTAGTGAGGTAGCAGAGCAAATCTGTGCGTTAATTTAGCTCATGTTTAAATGTGGACTGTCATCTTATAGCTGAAGTAACACTAAAGTAATTTATCAGTATTACTATTAATGTTATAAGTACTTTTATTATGATTTATTCTACCGCCTTTAACTTTCCAAAATATTGCTATTAATAAAAAAAAATGTTTAATATTACAAAGAATAAGTTTATATGTATTAAACTGCTAATATCTTTAAAATTGTATTTTTCTCCTTTTCCTATAAACACTTATTTAAAATCTTACCATGTAAATATTTAATTTTGGAAATATTTATAATATTGGTATTGGTATAGGTCATGATAATAATGATAATGTCAGTTGTGGCGACGAAAACAAATAAATCAAACAATTATAGGCAGATTCTGCAACCTGAAAACCAAACATAATTTCCAAATTATACAACTACGTATGAGAGAGTTCTATCCTTTAATAACAGAACTCAATCTGGATAAGGTCATCTCCTTAGCTTAAGAACAAATTAACATAAATACAAACGAAATAAAGAGCATTAACCATATCGAAAATCATTATTATTCGACAATGAAGATGAGGGGATAAAGAAAGAAGGCAAGTTTGACATTATGATGGGAATCTTTGATGGTGCAGTGTCCTGTGAGCTCATAGGTATGCATTTGCTATACGAACTAAGTAAAGTAACAATACAAATGATATGAAAAGGACGACTGTCTCAGAATCTTAAATAACTGTAACAGACAAAATACAGACATAAATATTGCAGAGGTAATTTTAATAATGAGAACATCAATTATGGTGATGAAAATAAATAAATATAAACCAAAATCATAAATATATTTCGCTAACACAGAAAGTATCTACAAATATTCTATTATATAAGTAAGTTCAGGATGAACACCGCCCTTAAAAGCATGATTTATAGTTTCACGTCTGCAGGTTTCTGTAGGAATATATGCAAAATAATTTCTTGCACCACACTTTATAGGCAGAAGCACGAAACGGCATGGTGATATTTTTTCCTATACAATAGAATAGGTCGGTTCGCAGTTTCCTCTGACTCAGTCCCGGTCTGTCATGTCTTGTAGTCTGAAGGCTACGTTCATTTGTTTGAATATTCTCTTGTGTGTCGATGTTAATTCTTATTTTGTGTACATTTTGCGTTGCTATGCAAATATTATTTGTTTGCTTTATATCATTTTTCCCTTTTCTTTTCTTTTTATTGCTTCGTAAATTCTGTTTTGGGGCAAAAAAGAGTTACTATTGTCATTTCTTTTGGCGACAAAACACTTGTTCTAACGCGTCTTAGCAATCATTCCACGATGACTGAAATCAACAAGAATAGAAAAGTTTAAAAGAATCTATGACTGAAACACTGACGGATGTTGTAAAATATCAATGTGGCCATATTAACATGAAAAATAATAATAATTTATTCGCCATTATGAATCATTGCGTTAATCAAAAAAAATATTTCGGAGGATTCTTTACTTATAAAAGAAAAAAAAATGTTGCATATATTTAATACAATAACATAGGGGACTCCAAAATTATTAATATTTTGAATAAGGAAAGATATTATAAGCTGAGATTAACACACTATATTTACTCATTAATTCATCGTGAACGTTTTAAAAACATCGTATTTTGATGGCAAATCTATCTGGAAAATTTTGGCATGCAGAATAAAATTTACCTAGATATAAAATATGTTTCTCGTCACGTTTCTTGGTGATTTAATGAACTTATTTTTCAGTTTTTATTCCTTTTAACATTATGAAAAGCAGACGCTGATATTACTGGACCTTAACGAATCAAATGTCGTCTGCTCGCACGTTTCAGGCGGTTATGTTTTCAAAGGTCAGTTCCGGTAAAGAAGTAAATAAATTGTTGTACGTAATTCGAGCCCAGTGAGGATGTCTCTGTGCGTTTATAAAAAACAAGTAGATGTGTTCGGTGTCGGAGCAGTTTGTATTCGTGATTATAAAGTAGCGGTCGACTGATTTTGCGGCAATTCACAAGGTAAGATATGAACTTTCGTATAATAATTTATTTATTTCCAACAGTTTTCCTAATTGACATCAGTTCAGGGTAAACGAACATTCTACATTTGAGTTTAAATAAAAAATAACAACGCTATTGCATGAAAAAACTACCCTTTTAAAATAAAATATCCCCCCCCCCACAAAAAAAAACTAAAACAAAAAAAATTAACAAAACAACAGATTTCAGAAAGTAAATAGACAAGTTATGCCTGACATATTTTTGCGTTCGAAATAAAAATCTATCTATGTACCTATTTACCTATCTGTCTATCTATCTACCTATATATTAAAAAAAATTAAGCAAAAAATTATCTAAACAAACGATTTCAGAAAGTAAATAGACAATTTATATCTGACCTATTTTTGCTTTTGGCAAGTGATACTCTTGAAATAAAGCTATCTATCTATCTATCTATCTATCTATCTATCTATCTAAACTTTTTCATATCTATCTATCTATCTATTTATCTATCTACCTATTAAAAATTAAAACAAAAAACAAACGATTTCAGAAAGTAATAGACAATTTATGTCTGACCTATTTTTGTGTCAAACTCTTGAAATAAATAAATCTATCTATCTATCTATCTATCTATCTATCTATCTATCTATCTATTAAATACAAAAAGCAACCCCCCACAAAAAAACACACATTCAAAAAACTACTGATAAATAAAAAAAGCAAAAATAAACAAAACAAAAAGCAAAAGCAAACTCCTTAGAAATAAAACAAAAAGCAAACCCCAAAATATCAAACAGTGTATATATATATATATGTTTATCTACATATATGTATACATGCATGCACAGGAATCTGTGTACGTGTATATGCATATGTATATTCATGCCAACATATATATCTACATCAGGACAGATCATTGTTGCACTCACTTTGAAATTTGATGTTTGTCATGATAGATAAGAAAATAAAATATTTTTTCACATCAGTAGCATTTTGTGACGAAACGAGATTAAATATAGAAAGTTTTTCAAATAATGATTCCCAAGAAGTTGGAGTTGTCGAATTTACATGCATATTCACAAGTTGTGGAAAGAAGCGGTTACATTAATGACTGAAGCATCACAAGTTTAGTCATTAATGTCCGGATTAGTGGTATCTACTAGTTCGCCCACGTGACACATGGTCTAGGTTTGAAGTGGGTCTATCCGGCAAAAAATCCAAACACCCGTCGGCCCTTTCAAATTTTAGGACGCCTCCGGCGCTGGCCAATAAACCTAGCTCTCTCCCAAATAAGAGATATTTCGTAGAATGAAAAACCCCTGGCTTTAGCTAGTTTTCAATGAATGCCAATCCCAACCAAAATGTTAGGATTAGTTTAGCTGTATAAACTGCTATTTATGAGGTGAAGATTCGTATATGAATACTACACATATTATTTATTTTAGTATCCTATACCGAGACGTTTAGGGTCTTTGTTGATAAGGTTCGAGCTCTTTAGATGATTTGGGAGACTTTTTTTCAGTGTTTGGGTTAGGTTCCTTGTTCAGCCCCTTCAGTTGAATCACTGGACAATGGTTCTGGTACAGTATCTTCTGATTTTGGTATGTTATTTCCATTCGAAGCCGCTATGGGGCTATTTGAGACTATTGTAACTGATTCCCGTATTTGTTGTAGACTTTTTTTAGATGTAAATTTGGAATACTTTATTTTGGCAAAAGAAGAAAAGAATGCAGTTTTATTTTTTATTTTTTAATAACTTAACTGTTAGGGTCCGGTTTCTTGTACTACGGTGATAGTCCAAGGTAGAACCAATAAAGAAGAACTCGAACACGTATATGGAATAACACAGATATATTACAAACAGGAATATATACAGAGAAGTAGAAAGTGTTACTACGAACAATCAGGTTTAGTAGGGAGAACAATGTAGTCTCGACCAGTATCACTATTCCAATGTTTTTTTAGTAATTTTCTGAACTCGACTCTTTTTTCGGACTGCTTCTGACTCGACTGACTGAATCGCTCGCTCTGACTGACTGAGAGACACCCGACGGACTTCTGACGGACCTCACTCCAGACTTCAGACTGAACAGTATTTAGTCACCCCCACACCACGAGGGCATCATGTGGCACAAGGCCGGTTTAATCTGGGATCTCCGAGCCCGTGCGATCGGCCAAAAATATGCGCTTTGAACCCGTATAAACGGGTTCAGGGTCGGTTTACCTCCCCGAAAGAGACTCCGCCCTTCGGCGTGAGCCTCGTTCGGGGTCCTCCCCGCCCGAAGGCAGAGAGTTCAACCGATCAGCCGGTCGCCCGACTTCGGACTGAACTCTCTGCTTCCTCTTGAGGCGCAGTATTTATTACGTATGGAATAGTCCATTATGTTATTATGGGTAAGGTCCCATAACATTAACTTTTAGTGTTCGATACCGAGTCGTTTATGTTCATTGGCGATACGCTTATAATGCCTGAGATGATTTGGGGTTGGGACATATTTGCAGTGTTTGAATTAGAAGAGTTAAATGTTCCTGTTTCTGCCCCTTCAGTTGAATCACTAGACACTGGTTATGGTAAAGTAGCTTCTGATATTGGTATGTTGTTTCCATTCGAAGCCGATATTCGAAGCCGCTATTGAATCATTTACTAATAGAAATGTTACGATTTTGAAGCAATTCCCGATGAAAGAAACATATCCGTATCTACATAAACTCTGTAATCATTATCTTTCAAACAAAGAAATTCTGAAGATGAAGTCCCTTGCGGTTGTCGATGCGAATTTTATAAGCAATTGTCTGGCTGTTTTTGCGTACAGACTTAGAATACCCCTCATCCTTCAAGGGCTACACAACCAGATCAACATTCACCGAACACCATGGGCGGTTTCCTGTTTTGCACGCTTAGGTATTGGTCACGTAGATACAACATCTCTTTTAACAAGGCCCAGAAATGTATGGCTTAACGGCTTTGAGTATATAAAACCAGCAAGAGGAACTCCGGCTAGAAATATGAAAGTCTACGCAATCGAACGACCGGATATTTCTTTTGATGAACTCTTAAGACGAGCTCAAATGTACATTGTAGATGCAGATTATTTTATAAGACCGGCATTACCAGCATTTCCAAATGTCGAATACATCGGCGTAGAAGGTAAAATCTTGGAATTTGTTAATGTTTCTAAAAATGGAGTCATCGTTGTATCTAAAGGAAGTACTGTTAGTTGGGGCGTTCATGTAAAGAAAATGAAGGACGTCTTCCGTAAAGATTAAATACGATGTTGTCTGGAAACATTCAAATTCATCTTATTCCAATCCAAATGTACCACTAACAAAATGGCTGCCTCAAAACGATCTTCTGGGTAACACAAAAACAATAGTTTGTCACTCATTGTGGCAACAGCTGTCAATACGAAAGCTTGTACCACGCTGTTCCAAATACTGCATTTCCTGTTCTTGCAGACTAACCCATGTTTGTTTCGGAATCGCAATGGACATTAATAATTTCAGAGTGAACGAGTTGGTCAGAAATATCAAGGAAGTCATTGAGAATCCAAAATATAAGAAGAACATTGCAAAGATGAATGAAATATTTCGATCCCAAGATCTCCCATCGGCTAGAGTAGCTCGTCTTGTAAATGAGATCCTGAAATATGGAGGAGATCATTTAAGATCAGAGATTCAAGACATTCCGTTGTATGAGTTTTTAATGCTTAATATTTTGGCCGGCTTTTTTGCGGCTAGTTTCGTAATTTTGTCTATGACGGCTTTTCTTTTGAGAAAGTCTTTCTCAATTGCTTTCAGAACGAATAATAAAAAAATCAGAATGAAATTGAAAAAAATAATAATGGATGTCTTTGATTATTAAATTCTTTTTAGAACGTTCGAAATTTTGCTCAGAAATGTTTTTATTTTCTTCTTGTGACAGCAGGGTGACCAAAGATTTTTATAGAAAACATTAGCGTCTTTTTTGCGGTGAAAAAACAGAAATTTGGAAATCTTGCAAATATCAAATAACTGTCGGTTTTAAAACTTCCAGGACTTATTCACAAATTAATTAAATTATATCCAAACCATTTCTTTTTTTTTTAGGAACAGTTGGTTAATGCTGCCACAATTTTTGCCTCCAGGTCATCTTTGGTGTTACAAGGAGTTTTGTTGGGCTCTCGCTCAACTGGGGCCCATAAATAATAAACAAGCGTGTTGCAGTATGGGGAGTTAGGTATCCAGCTTGTGTGGCATATTGCAGAGTTATGTTGCCAGACATAGGATCTTCCAGCAGGTCATTCTCTTAATCAGTGGAGCACTACCTTCTGAAGGCACTTGATGTAGACCTCTGCGTTGAGTCTGAGGCCCTGTGGGAAGATAAATGGACGCATAACATCGCCATCACTAGTGATCACACCAAATACCCTCGTAATCACCATTAGACTCATCCAACTCTTTCCTAATCTTATGCACTGTCCTCAGATTGACATCCAAACACTCTGAAATGTTCTAAATTTCTTGCGAAGTGAATTGCGTCATGGTGTACTTTTTCTCACAGACCGTACCCAAGTGTACCTTCTATATGGTGCAGTCGACAAAATAGAAAAAAAAACTGTGAATGAATGCATAATATCACCATCATCAGTAGCCGCTCCAAATACGTTTGTAATGTCTATTAGACTGATCCAACTCTTTCCGAATCCTCTTCACTGTCCTCAGATTGACTTCCAAACACTTTGAAATGTTTCATATTTCTGGCGGGAGTGAATTGTGTCAGGGTATTCTTTTTCTCAAAAACGGTGCCCAACTGGCCCTGATATATGGTGCAGTCGACAAAATAAGAAAGAAAACAAACAAACGCATTGATGAAATTCAAAAAAAAAAAAATGAATAGTTTTTCAATACCCAGCTTACCTAGTTAAAATCTGTCCCATGTTGTCTTGATCCAAATGATGCATCATAGTCATACAAAGTCATATCTAAATAATGTTTCTTTTTAATCAATCGATCTACTTAGAAGAATGTTATTCTTGAATCGCCAATCTTAAAACCCTGACTGTCAGCATGACTGGTTTTTATTTAGAATATTTGTTGTCCTACCTGTGAATATTTTTGGGAATGATTTGGATATGTCCTTTAGTGAGTTAGTAGAGCATATCGATGCGTTTTACTTAGCACACGTATATATGTGGTACTTCAGGTTATAGCTTACATAACACTAAACTATTTTATCAGTAGTAGCAATAATGTTATAAGTACTTTTATTATGATTTATTCTCCCGTCTTTAACTTTCCAAAATATTGCTATTAATAAAGAAATGTTTAATATTACACACAATAATTATATATATATTAAACTGCTAATATCTGTAAAATTGTATTTTTCTTCTTTTTCTATAAACATCTGTTTAAAATCTTACCATGTAAATATTTAATTTTGGGAATGTCGACGAGATTTCAGCTTTCGCCAGAAGATCACCCACAAGAACTTTAAGATAAGTTAAATGTTTATAATATTGGTATTGGTATAGATAATGATAATAATGATAATGTCAGTTATGGCGACGAAAACAAATAAATAAAACAATTATAGACAGATTCCGCAACCTGATAATTTCCAAATTATACAACTACATATGAGAGGGTTCTATCCTTTAATAACAGAACTCAATCTGGATAAGGTCATCTCCTTAGCTTAAGAACAAATTAACATAAATACAAACGAAATATCATTAACCTTTTCATTATTATTCGACAATGAAGATGAGGGGGATATCTATCTGGGAATCTTTCTATCTATCTATCATATCTATCTATACTTAAAACAACAATACAAATGATTATCTATCTATCTAAATCTAATCTTTGATCTATCATCTTATCTATCTATCTACGTTTATCTATCTAAAAAGCATGATTTATAGTTTTAGATCTCAAAAATGTGTGTGTGTTTAACTGGTGTCTGTGAGTTTACCAAAGAAGTTATCTGGACTCCAGGGAAAGATTTCAATTCGTAAAATAATTGCCAGACTCAATGGGATGAATGTTCTTAGATAAGTTTATCTATCTACAAGGTAAAAATCTATCTTATCTATCTATCTATTTAATGAACTATCAGTTTTTTATTTTTAGACGCTGATATTATTGGACTTTAACGAATGAAATGTCGTCTATGCTATTTATCTATCTATCATCCGGTCTTAAAAAATAAATAAATTATCTATCTATTCTATCAGAGACAAATCTATCTATTTATCTATCTATCTTAACCTTTTGGTTATCATCTATTGATTATAAATCAGCGGTCGACTATTTGCGGCAGTTCACTATAAGATATGATCTTTATATTAAAACATCCAATTTATTAAAATTATCAGTTATCTGACATCAGTTATCTATCTATCTAAAAAAATCGTTATCTATCCATTTTAAGAAAAAAATCAAAATATCTATCAAAACAGTTCTTAACCTTTCGTATTCCAGCTCGTTCTATCTATCTATCTAACCTTTTCATTATCTATCTATCTATCTATCTATCTATCTATCATTATCTATCTATCTATCTATCTATCTATCTATCTATCTATCTATCTATCTATCTTTTACGGCTTGTTCTTATCTATTATTAGATATATTTCAGAACAAATATACTTTCATGAACGTTTCCCAATTGTTTAAAATAGAAAACTATGTCAGGATCATATAGTGATTTTCCAAGCGTAGCTTAGGTGTGGCACAAGGTCGAGAGTGTGGGGCACTCAGAGCGGAACGAACTCACTACTCACTCGCAATTGCCCTAAAATGACAAGCCCACAAACCATTACACCACCTCGAGGTGTCCCTTGATTTTCCAAGGGTAGCTTAGATGTGGCACAAAGCCGAAATAATGGGTCACCCAGTGAGGATCGAACTCACTATTCAGTCTGTTCTAGCAAGACAAGCTTGATACCATTACACCGCCTCGAGGTGCCAATGTCAGATTCATATATCGTAATTTTAAAACATATTGTCAATACGGAGAACGCATGGATAAAGAAACCAAATATTTTAATTTCTACCCATTCTGATTGATTGATTGATTATCTATCGATCTATCTATCTATCTATTATCTATCTATCTATCTATCTATCTATCTATCTATCTATCTTAATCTATTTTCATCTATCTATCTGTCTATCTATCTACCTTTTTCATTATTATCTATCTTTCGAATTTTTTCAATTGTTCTAATCTATCTATTTATCTAAATCTGTCCGGGTCTGTTCCTGTTCATCTATATCATCAGGATCTATTTAATTCTATTAAATATATTTCGGAATTTTTAATTTTTAAAAATTTAAAATTATCTCAGGATCATTGAATAACGGAAAACATACTATGAATACAGAGAAATGAATGAAAAAAATCAAATCTTTTACTTTCTACCCCATTATATATATATATATATATATATATATATATATCATACTTATATAAAAACCCAGGTTGTGTGTGTCTGTTCGTTTATATATTGGTTCGGATTTCCTACATTTTTCAACCGATTTCAACAAAAAATCACAAGACTACGTAAAATTACCTTGCGGTGGTTCTGACAGCGCCAAAAATTGGAAAAACACAATTGTTTTTGCATGAAATATATTTGAAAACACGATTAATAGGCATCGCTATCGCGAGAATGAAAGAGGGACAACTCATATCGAGTTATATTTATTATAAAACCCAGGTTGTTTGTGCGTGTGTGTGTTCGTTTATATATGGGATCGGATTTCCTACATTTTTCAATCGATTTCAACAAAACTTCACTTTTTTTTGGCAGGTAGTGTTTCTTATTGTCTTGCACACTTTTTTCTTTATTTTTACATTCAGAATGCTTTAAAAATTCCATTTACAAGACAATTGTTTATAATAAAATTCCATTCAATCGATTCATAACGATTGAAAACAATTGGGTTTGACCAATTCGTAAAAAAAAAAAAAAAACTAATTAAGACATGCGTGTCCGTCAACCTTAAACCATAATCTTTGTTAATTTTATTTTTCAGTCTTTATGATAGTCGATACTTGATATATCTTTTACTGTTACATCCCCGGGCAACGCCGTGCTCTACTACTAAATATAATATATATATATATATATATATATATATATATATATGGATATCCATATAAAGTTCGTATGCACTTTAAAAAATTTATAACTTTATTTGTATTTGCGACAGAAATAGTTTGTAAAAAAGATTAGAAAGAAGTAAATCTATATTTTGTAAGATTTTATTGAAATTTTATTTAAGTTTCCATATGTCCCTCATCATTAGCAATACAAAGGGTAATACGATTTTGCAGTTCACGGAAAACATTTGCCAACCGATTTACAGTAATGACTGAAATCACATTAGTTATTTTAGCTATACTCAAAACTAGGTACATTAAACTTTATAATTTTTTTTCCAGATTATTTCTATCGCAAATACAAATAAAGTTATAAATTTTTTAAAGTGCACCCGAACTTTATGGACACCCTGTATATAGCACCTATTTTTATTGGTAATACAGGCACATACATACATATATAGACACACACACAGACACATACATATGTGTGTGTTTATATATGTATGTATATATATGTGTATGTGTTTATATATGTATGCATGTGTTTGTGTGTGTATGTTTTCTTTCGCTAGAAGAAAATTTCTATTACCAATAAAAATACGTGCTTCGCGTTAATTGGTTGAACGTTTCAGCCTTACTTTAACACTATCGTTATCGAAATGAGATTTTAACAAATTCAAACCCAGATTCTTTTTCTTTTCTATATTTATTCTCAGAATTCATACCATCCACATTTTTTCGATATTAATAAGACCAGCCGATAAAGTGACATAAACTGGTTCACATATAATTCACAGCATACTTATATATCATGACACTTACAATGCGTCTACATATGACCAGATTTAACTTTTATTCATTTCACCTCAATAAAGACAATAAAGCTGCCATATTTTTAGACGCCAGCCAAGTAAAATAATACTGAATGAATTAATCGTTTAACAAAATATGATGTCTGAGCAAAACTGCGACCGGGTATTTAGTCGGTTGATCGTGTAAGCATGTGTTGAGTCTGGCATCTCGTCTACAGTCGTCGCCTCTCTCTCTCTCTTTTTTACAAATACTTTCATGGTAATTGCTCCGATGAGCTGCTTGCACAGGTTCCCAGACTTCATGAATTCAAGCGCCCTACGAGGCTGATATCCCGCTCTCACCTTTTCACTGTTGAAACTTAAATATAGCCGCCTTTTCTACTCAAATAGCTTCATATCTCGCCTGTGGAACTCCATTCCCTATTCCTGTTTCCCTGATAGCATTAATCCCCAACTATTCAAATGTAATGTCAATCGACATCTCCAGTTGCCTTGATCTATCCACTATCATTCTCCTCATCCTTTCCTCTATCATTCCTATTTGCTCTTGCTCCAAATCCTCTGTAACCCCTTGCGTACTAGTGGCTTCCCGCCTTGTATGGAGTGAAATGCTTTAAAAAAATGGTGGAAAACGTATTTTATAGTATCCGAAGATAATCATTATCAATTGTGAACGTACAATGAATCAATACCTCAGTTTTTTTTTTTTTTTTTTTACCGACCGGACATATAAGCGATTTTGCATCTCTGTGCACGTTGGTGTCTGTGAAGAAAATTAGGAAAAGTCAAATGTTAGTTCAGAAGAAAACGAAAAGGGGAAATAAACGCGATGGCGAGAAATAAAAAAGAAAATTACGAAACTTCTTTCGCGTATATTAGGTGATCACTTGCATGGTTTGGGTGGGTAAGTGAGAATATTAAAAAAAAAAAAATTACACCAAGCAAGGCGCTAATATCACTAAGACGCAATAGAGTCACTAGGAGAGGAAGAGAATGATAACATTTTAGTGAGGAGAAACAAGAGGTTACAGGAAGACAGAAGTCATCGGTTGACCTTGCATTTAACATATAAAATGCTCAACTTCATTTCAGTGGAAAACGCAGAACCAACGAGGCACAATTAATTTCTCTCCTGGAGGTTAGCAACAGCCATATTGATAGACGACTAAAAAAGGTTCTCTATGACACCGGGAAAGTTGTTGATAAAGATTAGAAACAATGTAGATCCAAGGATGGAGCTCTGAGTTGACCTCCACATTAATCTGAAATGATCTAGAAGCGTGGCCCTTCAGTAAAACCTTGTTCTGTACGGTACGTGACAACTTACGCAGTGTTCAAAATATTCAAGGGAAAATTATGACTACCTCATTCTACCCATCTGTCTATTTCTATATAATGACGCGATGATTCGGAGCCCTTTTTTCGATGGACAGTGTGCATCCATTATCGGAACTATAGACAATCCAAAACTGTGACTGTTTATAAGTGATATTTAGCTTCCCCCCAACCCCACGAGGGTTACATGTGGCACAAGGTCGGATTTAATGTGGAATCTCCGAGCCCGGAATCCCTCTTTGAACACTCATAAACAGGTTCAGGGGCAGTCAACCACCCCGAACGAGACTCTGTCCTTCGGCGGAGCCTCGTCCGGGTTCCTCTCCGCCCGAAGGTAGAGAGTCAGAGTGTTAGCCAAGTTAAGTGCCAGCAGCACCCGGTCAAATGTCACTTGACACGAAGAGGTTTTATTTATTGATTGTTTTATTCCATATTCATCAATTTCGTAGCCGCTCTGAATAGCATAAACCACGGACTCCATTTCTCCTAGTACATAAACGAAAAAAAAAAAAAAAAAAACAAAACAAAAAGAAAAAAACTCTTACGACCGAAATAAAAGCATTTTATTTTATGAAGGTGTCCCGGTGATACAATCAGTACTCTTATATAAAAATATATGTAGAAGTTGTGATATAATTAGCAACTTGTGATAACTCGTCACATTCATTAAAAGTATATATTTCGTTTAAACAAATGTTCTTTCTTTTTCAGATTCATCGTGTAATAAGAACCAGTATCAAGTCATCAGCATGAAACTGAGTCTAGTTTTTCAAGTCGGATTGGTTACAATTCTATTAGAACGAATGAGCAGCGCGGAAAACATTCTTTTCTTGTCTGTACCCTATTATGGCCACATCAATCCCATGGTGAGAGTAGCTGGCGAGCTGACGGATTATGGACACACTAGTTACATATTTAACATTGACAGATTTAGCGGGAAATTCGATCCAGTAAAAGATGGGGTTAACTTTATCATAACAGAGGAATTTCCAGAGTTTAAGGTATTTAATGATACAGCAACGTACTTCTTACTTTATCCAGAAAAATATGGACTTCAGGAAGTGTTTCATGCAATTCATAAACTCTGTGATCGTTATCTTTTTGATGAAGAACTTTTCTCAAGGTTAAAATCGTTTAATGCCTCTCTCGTAATTGTTGATGCGAATTTCATGAGCAACTGTCTGGCTGTTTTTGCGTACAGACTTGATATTCCCTTCATTCTCCTAGGGGCACATAACCAGATCAACATTCACCGAACGCCATGGGCAATTTCAGTTTACCCACATTTTTTTGTCTACCAGTTGAAGGTATCGTCTTTTACGAAGAGAATCCTAAACACGGTGTTTCATTTTATGGATTATTATAATCCAGCACCTGGTTCCCCTGGTAAAGATATTAAAATCTATGCACCTGAACGGCCAGATATTACTTTTGATGAACTCTTACGACAAGCACAATTGTATATTATCGATACAGATCACTTTTTAACAATAGCGTTGCCATCACTTCCAAATGTCAAATACATTGGCGGAATAGCTACTCAGCCAGCGAGACCTCTAAAAGGAAAAATCTTGAAATTTGTCAATGCTTCTAAGCATGGAGTCATCGTTGTATCTCCAGGAAGTCTTGTCAGTTGGGGCATTCATGTAAAGAAAATGGAAGAAGCGTTCACTATGATCAAATACGATGTCGTCTGGAAACATTCAAATACATCTTATTCCCGTTCAAATGTTCTGATAACAAAATGGCTGCCTCAGAACAATCTTCTTGGTCATCCAAACACCAAACTATTTATAACCCACTGTGGAAACAGTGGTCAATATGAAAGCTTGTACCACGCTGTTCCAATAATTGGATTTCCGGTTCTTGCAGATCAACCCATTAATAGCAAGAATATAGAATTAAAAGGTTTCGGAATTTCGATGGACCTTAATAATTTCACAGTGGACGAGTTGGTCAGAAATATCGAAGAAGTCATTGAGAATCCAAAATACAAGAAAAACATTGCAAAGATGAGCGAAATATTTCGATCCCAAGATCTCCCATCGGCCAGAGTAGCCCGTCTTGTAAATGAGATCCTGAAATATGGAGGCGATCATTTAAGATCAGAGGTTCAAGACATTCCGTTATATGAGTTTTTAATGCTTGATATTTTGGTCGTCCTTTTTACGGCTGGTTTCGTGATTTTGTTTCTGATGGTATTTATTTTGAGGAAATGTTTCTTAACTGTTTTCAGAAGGAAGAAAACAAAAACAGAATGACCTCATAATGTATTTATAATTTATATAATAACGTTTCAGAAAAGAATATTTTATATTTGAACTGTTTTTATATAACACACATATACACATACACAAACACAAACACATACATCCATACACACACACAGACACACACACACAGACACACACACACACACACACACATATATATATATATATATATATATATATAAAAGAGAATTAGAATATGTTGAGAGAATTGATATGTGGCTAAAATGATTGATTTTAAAAGAATTCCAATCTAATTAATTTTTTTGAAGTTCCCCAAAGTATATTAAGAAATATTAACTTCAATACTAGCGTGAAATTAAAAATAAAATGAAAGATTCTAGAAAAATGTTTCATTAGTTACTTATTTATTAATATATTTTGGCTAATTTTATTTTTTATTTTATTTATTTATTTTTAGCCGACGTTTTATTTATTTGTTATTATATATACATATTTCTAATTTACTGATGAGATTTTTCTATTTATTTATTAATCCCCAAAAATTTATTACCACACGTTACATATTAGGGATTATTAGGGATTATGCAACTTTGTTTGATCACAAAACACGACCAACTACTGAAAGTGAAGCAACACAAATTAAAAATACAATCATTTCTTTCTTTTTTTTCCATAACTCATTCTCCGATTAATCTTTAATAAAAACGAAACATGATTTATTGATAAACGTTTTCTATTTATATTTTAAACTTAGCACGCACACACACTGATATATATATATATATATATATATATATATATATATATATATATATATATATATATATATATATATATATATATACATGTATTTGACGGCATATAAGAGGCACACTATTTCACCAGGGTAAATAAAAAAAAAAGTAGTAATTATTAAAATTAGTAAACCTACATATAGCATATAAGACGCAAGGAATTTTCAATGATAATTTTAGTAAAAAAATGTGCCGTATATGCTGTCAAATACGTATATATATATATATATATATATATATATATATATATATATATATATATATATATATATATATATATTTGTGTGTGTGTGTGAGAGAGAGAGAGAGAGTGTGTTTATTTCAGTACCAGCCTATTTGGGCAGAGCGCTACACACCGTTTTATAATAGATCCTTTGAAACACTAAACCAAACCTCTTTTGTGTTTGACATTAATTGTTTTATCAGCGTATCCTCCATGTCAACCACGCTCTGAAATATATCTCCACGTTCAAACCTGGAACCATCTGAAAATATACCATTTGACCGGTTTTGTTGAAGGTTGTCAGATAAAAGCCGGAAGAACTTGAATTACGTGGGAAAAATAATAGATAAATTCAAATACGCATATATGCCGTAGCTAAGTTAACTTTTGCAGAAATAGTTCAAATCAAAACAAATCTAAACTATCCTATTTTGAGCAAGGATGCCAATGTTCACTGCAGAATTTCCAATATCCTAATGGCTAACTGGTATCAGAAAGCGACTCTTCTTTCAGCGCCGGCGAACAACGTCTCTTGCCTTGTTCATTAGCGGCAAACTGACGACAAATAAAAAAACAAAAAAAAAAAAAAACGTTGTTGGGTGTGATTTTAACCACAAGCACACAAATGTAGAACACTGAGTGCTGCTCCTGATGATAAAATGTAAATATACCTGTCCAGTGACGTAATAATCTCTCGTCTTCTTTTCAAGATAGCCAACCAACTGAGTGCTCCTGACTTGATACGGTGCGATATAAAATGTAGTCTAACAATCATCAAATTAATTGTATAGCAAAATTCTAATCAATGATGGTTTCCATTAATTGATATCCATTCGGTGTGAAGAAACTAACTTTTCTTATTTGATATAACATCCTAAATTTTTTGTCATCAGCGAACAGAAATGGAACTTTTCAACCAAAGCAAATAATTTTAGATAGTAAATTCGAAATTACCACATGACATATTTTGCCGTTAGGCAAGTCGAATAGATGCTGATTTGAATATCGTCCTAACAAGTTTAGCAGGCAAGTTAAATAGAAATATTTTTTGTTATTCTATGGTCTCTTTATATTTGATATATCCTCCTTTAACGTGTCACAATTATTTCGTCTTTTGTCAAAGTTTTTCTTAAAATTTGTCTTAATATATAAAATATTACGTCTCGGTTGACTATTCATATATATATATATATATATATATATATATTTATATATATATATATATATAATTGTTTATTTGAAAATATGATTCCAACGCTACATAAGAGTTCTCATGTTTCAAAAAAAGAGCAGAAAACTTCAATATAATTATTTGAATTAAATTGAATTAAAGTACTAAGCTCTGTTCCATCTTCAAAAGCGAATTTTTTTGAATAACTAATTCCTGAAATTTACGCGTTTTTATAAGCATATTCATTATATTATTATAGGGTTAATAATTTGTATCAATATCTCAGCTGAGATAGTGATACAAATTATTAAACCTTACGCCCCTTTTTTTAAACAATTGCTCTATTGTTACCATAGTAATTTTAATTTCAATAATGAATATGCTTATAAAACGCGTAAATTTCAGGAATTAGTTATTCTAAAAAATTTCTCTTGAAGATGGAACAGAGCTTGTATATATATATATATATATATATATATATATATATATATATATATATATATATATAAGATAAAAAATAAAATGGCGATAATTTACTCATCGCACTCGGTATATATATATATATATATATACCGGTGCGATATATAAATTATCGCCATTTATTTTAAATTAAAAAAATAAAATGGCGATAATTTACCGAGTGCGATGAGTAAATTATCGCCATTTTATTTTTTTAATTTCGCGCATGCGCGTTGCTTCTCTTTGATTTTGTCCATTGCCAAGGTTACTATGTTCAGTTAGACACCATCCGTGAGAAAATGAGTCCCAATTCAGTCAGCCAGAAATTTGGGATCGGCATGCTGTACTGCTTGGCATTACGAACAATTCAGAGTTTTTGGGTGTCAATCTGAGGATAATGATTAGGATTCGGAAGAGTTGGATGCGTTTAATGGTGATTACGAATATGTTTGGAGTAATGGCAAAGTTATTCCTCCATTCATCTTCGATTCAACACGGAGGCCTACATCAATATAATTTTCAGTATTTCAAGATATTTTTGTGCAAGTTTTCGTGACTTCTTGAGTAAATAAGATGACAATGTTATTTTAATTGTTGCGTATTTTAGACAAGAATTCATCCATCGCACTCAACACACACACACACACACACACACACACACACACACACACATACACATATATATATATATATGCGGTTGCATGGATAGCGATCTTTAGACAAAATGGTTTATTTTAAAAGTGCCTCTATTTATGCTTTATTTGTGTTTGATTGTGCGTAGGGAGGGTGAAATTTTTTTCCATGAGTGCTTTGGATGATACTAATATATACGTAGGCACACATGCGTATGCACTTATTTCGTATATACACACCCATATTCGTAATATATATATATTAGCTAACACACACACACACACACACACACATATATATATATATATATATATATATATATATATATATATATATATATATATGTGTGTGTGTGTGTGTGTGTGTATGTAACGAATGCACGGCCGCAATAAGCCAAGAAAAACTAAAAAGCTCTACTTGGTTTAAAAGTCTTAATGATAACTTTGACGTTCCTAAGGGAGCATATAACTCTGCTCAAATTACTGATTTAGTAGGTATCTATACATTAAACACTCTTAGTAGAATTATTGATCCTAAACAAGTAAGTCTTTACAGAGATGACGGGCTTATATACATCCCAAATAGTAATGGTCCTCTATCTTCTAGAATACAGAAAAATATCATAAGGGTGTTCCAATTCCTGAGTTTTAAAATTGAAACCTCGTCTAAGCATAAAATAGTCAATTTATTAGATGCCATTTTCAACAATTTTAACAACATCTTTAAGTCATTTCATAAAGAAATTCAAACTTCTATTTTTTTATGAATGTAAACCCCAATCACAGAAATCCAATAAACAAATCCCCCACACTGTAAACATTAGAATTAGAAATTAGAATTAGAAAAATTAAATATTTAATAAGAACAAAATAAATCATAATTAAGCCTTTAGAAACAGTAATTTCAAACAAAAGTTGGTTTACCAGGAATCTTTGAAAAATAATAAAAGTAGTAGAAACATAAACAGAAAAAGAAAGACAATACAGTTCAACGCCCCTTTCTATAAACCGTCTAATATAAAAATTGGTAGATACATTTTAATTACAGTAATCCTCTACAAACAATCTTCAATAGAAAAACTCAGAAAATTAGTTATTCCTGCACCAAAAATATACAGGATATTATTAACTCACATAACGACAAAATATTTAAAACAAGTCATCTTGTAATTGTAGAACCGGGATCAACTGCCCAGTTGGAAGTATCTGCTATTCGGAAAATGTTGTATAGCAGGTTACCATTTTTCCGAAAGAAAATATTAATGATAAAAAATATACATAGTGATATCCGCTGGGAACTGGAAACAGTGCCTCTACAATCAGCGACTTTCCTTCTTCAATGTTTCCTTAAGACACCACGTTGCTCTATCTAAACATTATTGTCGGATTAATGATTCGCCTCAAAAAATAAATGGAATATTTTCTGTTGATTTCAAACAACTCCCGGGACAGATGTAATCTGTTCATACAAGAGAAGATTGCACTAATTAAAATATAGAAATGCTGACCAATTATTGAATCAAAGAAACGAACTTATTTTCAAGTGTAAACATAATAACAAGTTTAAAATTCCCTAATAACTTAGATTTTGAGGAATATGCACTTGTTAATTCTTTTATATAGGTACTAATATATATGTACATATATATATATATATATATATATATATATATATATATATATATATATGCATACATGTGATTATATTTCTTAACACGCATTATTGTGTTTTTTATATGTGGTCATGTGTATGACTGCTTTGCTGATGTATACATCATCTATAATTCTAAATTAATAAATTTAGTACTATTATTAACAGGTATGTTTTTCCTGCTATGTGTTTATATTCTAAATTTGTTTTCTATAATTATCTACATTTGTTTTATTTATTTATATTTTATCGATTGTTTTTATTTAGAAATATTTTCATTTTACTTTATTTTAGTTTAATTAATTTATTTATGTTGGATATTATTATTATTATTATTATTATTAGTGTTATCTTTAATAGATTAAAGAATTTGAATTTGTGATGATTTTCGCTGCCTAAAATAACAGGCTCTATCTGACAATTTGCTGTAACTCTTTGAAGTTTGATCACACACCACGTCATCCACTGGGAACTGGAAACAGAGACTCCTCAATTACCGGCCTTCCTTCATTAATGCTTCCTTATGACTCCAACTTGCTCTGTCTAAGTGTTACTGGAAAATTAAAGATAGAGGATTCTCCTCACAAATTAAATGGGACATCATCTGACGGTTTCGAACAACTTTGTTTTTATTTAAAATCTTTTAATCATACTTTATTTTAATTAATTTATTTTTGTTGGATATTATTATTGTTATTATTAGTGTGATCTTTATTAAACTAAAAAATTAAAATTTTTCGATGATTATTGGTGCCTAAAAAACAATCTCTATCGGCAATTTGATGTAACTCTTTGAAGTTTGATCACACACCACGTCATCCACTGGTAACTGGAAACAGAGACTCTACAATTACCGGCCTTCCTTCATCAATGCTTCCTTAAGACACCAAGTTGTTCTATCTAAGTGTTACTGGAAAATTAAAGATAGAGGATTCTCCTCACAAATTAAATGGGACATATTCAGCCGGTTTCAAACGACTTTGTTTTTATTTAAAATCTTTAAATTTTACTTTCTTTTATTTATATTAATTTATCTATGTTGGATATTATTATTATTAATATGACAATTATTATTAGTGTTATCTTTATTAAACTAAGCAATATCATTATGTGATGATTATTTCTGTCTAAAATAAGAGTCTCTATCGGGCAATTTGTTGTAACTCTTTAAAGCCTGATTCCACACCACATCACCCGATATACAAACTATTTCAAAATTTTACGGAAAAAATTCTTGGTCAGGACATTCTATTTCAGCTTTTCTACTACCCTATACTGATAGACGGGAAAGAAGTTTCTCTGTGATAAACAAAGAGATAGCAGAGTTTGGTTTTGGTAGGGGATAAAATTTACAAAACATTTAACAACTGATTGGAATTAATTTCCGGGAGCAGCTACCAGATTTATCGGACTTACGATAAAAACTGAATGAAGTTGTTGTGTCATCTGCATAACTACTTCGTTGGAAACTGATGACACCGGGAAGGTCGTTGATGAAGATCAGAATCAACGTAGATTCTATGATGGAGCCCTGGGGGACACCTGCATTACTGTGAAATGAAACAGATGCGAGGACCTTCAGTACAAACTACATAACCCGATTTGTTGAAAACGGTACAACGAAGTGGTTTTCTACTATATATATATATATTTATATTGGCTCCTGAAAAGTTAATTCCAGTTGAGCTCTCTGGGGAAGAGGTGTGGGTTTGTAAACAGTGACTATTATGTCTGACAAAGCGAATTGAGTCACTGTTGGTCACTGTGTGTGTTTATCTAAAAATAAATACGCTAAAATTCACCTTCATCACTGCCGTGCGCCGAGGGATTAGTGGTAGAATCTCCGACTCACACCAATTCAGGTTTCGATCCTAGCTAGAGGCAACCGGATGTCTAGCCACACTGAAGAGCTGTGAAACAGGAAACAGTCTGTCTGTGGATTACTTTATATATATATATATATATATATATATATATATATATATATATATATATATATATATATGTGGCATCATGCATACCTGACGAGCTGAGAGAAATATTCATAGATATATGATTTGTTTTTTTTTACGGTTTATCAACCATTTAATAATTATTTAAGGCCAAAAAAGATATTTTGGTTTTAAGAATAATTCTTTCTTTACATTCAAGCGATCTGGAAGAAAGAAAAGAAACGAAGAAGAAAGAAGAAAAAATAATACGAAAACAGGTCATAGGCGAGCACACACACGCACGGCTGACAGATAACAGGTGTCGAAAAATATTCAGGTCAAGCACCTGACCGATTTCCGCGGATCCGCGAAAAATGGAAGTTTGTTCTCAATTGATTGTCACCCAAGGAAAAAGAAAGAAAGGAGGAAAAGGAGAAACGAAGTTTAGGGACAATGAAAATATTGATAAGTAACAAAAGGGAAGTGTGTCATTGGAATGATAGTAAAGGTCTAAGTGGGTGGGGAACTGTATCTAAGGATATGAAGACAAACCATTAATACGAAAACACAGACAGTCTCCAGAATTAGAACAAGCCCACACAAGGTGTTGTCGCTGAAATTTTTTTTTTTTTTGAGATAATAAAGATTTTTATTATCAAACCTTCGAGCGGAGGGAAAATGAAATATTTTTATTCCGTTTCAGAAACGCCAACGAGTCTGAGAAATTCCTTTCTTAGATCATATCCAATTAGCGATAAACTGCTTGACAAATACCACGTGTTAAAAAGCCGAGTGTGTCACCTCAGTCGCTCATGATAAGGGCGATTTAAATTAAAATTTTTTTTTTTTAAGCAAGGTATTTCTTTCCCAAAACAAAGCCACGGACTGTCCATGCCCGACTAAAGACGTCATTGGCTAAATGAGATCACATGACACACGAAGGAGGAGGAAAGATACCCGACCAGGACCTCATTGGCCAAGAGCGGTCACGTGACGCACGAGGGGAATCGGTCGACGCCCTGTCAGAAGTATAAGTGTAAGAAGCCGATACGAAGAAGCGGGGGAAGCAGGCACACGCCCCTCAGAGGCACAGTAAAGGAGTGGGAGTGAGAGTGAGTTACGAAAATGGAAAAGAATGAAAATCCCTAACCAGAAATAAGAAGGGTGGATACGTATTTAGAATTATCGAAGAACCCCTGGCACCGACAGACCCACCCCAGTTTTGACTGCGTCAATAAAAACGAGACCCCAACAGACAGAAATTAGTTCGCGCCCCGACGGCAGAGATGAGTGCCCAGAAGTTCAGCCGCGGACGGCGAAAGAGTTCAGCCTCGGACGGCAAGCGGAGTGGAACCGCGGACGGCGGGCCGAATTCGTTCGCCCCCTTAGCGGGCAGGAGAGGCCAGTTCGTTTGGCCTAAGTGAAGAAGTTCGTTCGACCCAAGCTGACGAGAAGAAGTTAGTTCGCGCACCGACAGCGGAGATGAGTGACCAGTAATTCGTTCGACCCAAGCCGGAGAGAAGAAGTTTGAGTCAGCAGCGGACCCTGGCGAGAAGTTTTGAGCCTTGGACGACAAGCAGAGATGAGCGCCCAGTGTTGAAACCGCATCAGATAGCTGACCAAGATTCACGCACACATTTGGACTCTTTTTCAACCAAGAACAAGTAGTTTGAAGAGCGACTTAGAATCAGACCACAGAAATAAGTTTTTTCGACTTTTGTCCAAAGACACACCAAATCACAAATTTCTTAGAGAGCAGACAACTTGAAGCCTTAAAGTTGCCTAGTGAAAGCGTCGTGCCACAATCCAAAGAACGGGTCGAGAAGTAGACATAGTACCGAACAGATAGACATAAAAAGTTTGTTACTTTTTTTCTTTGATACTTTGGACTTTGTGAGTTTTCATTTTATTTTCTTTTATACATAATTGTGTGTTATCACCCCGTTGAACTCAGCTTGCATTACGGCCCCGACCCCTGTTTGATCTCGTCTGTCTAAGATCAATTCACAACGTGGGTAGGCAGACTGGAGATCAGTGCAGTTACCCTGGTAACCAGGCGTTGGAAGCAGGTTTGGAACGGCGAGGCTGGTGTCAATCTAACCAGATTCCTACCCGGATCATAAAAAGGGTTAGAACGTCACGTTTGGAGCAGCGAGGGCGAACAGCTGGCGCCGCGGCGAAGACGTCTGTTGGTGCTGTTAGGGACGTCACAACTGGCGCCGTGGTAGATCAGGATAGAACGACACAGTCGGCGCTGCGACCGGGGGACGACGTCACAATCGACGCCGTGACCAGCACATCAGAGCCTGGGGCAGCCACGTGACGTCACATATATATATTATTATTATTATTCCCTTATAATCACGTGCGTAGCCTCTCTGAAGAGCATAACTTACGGAATCTACTTCTGTTTATAAAAAACAAAACCTCTTTCGACCGAAATAAAATGATTTTCATTTATGAAGGCTTCCGGATGAGATAATCAGTCGATGTATATAAAAATATATATTTGTTGGAGTTGTGACGTCGGATTTAATGTGGAATCTCCGAGCCCGTAGGCTCGGCCAAAAATAATCCCTCTTTGAACCCGCATAAACAGGTTCAGGGGCAGTCAACCACCCCGAAAGAGATTCTGTCCTTCGGCGGAGCCTCATCCGGGTTCCTCTCCGCCCGAAGGCAGAGAGTTAGAGTGTTAGCCAAGTTAAGTGCCAGCAGCACCCGGTCAAATGTCACTTGACACGAAAACGTTTTATTTATTGATTGTTTTATTCGCTTTTCATCAACTTCGTAGCCACTCTGAATAGCATAACCCACGGACTCCATTTCTCCTAGTACATAAACGAAAAAAAAAAACAAAAAAACAAAAAACAAAAAAAAACTAAAAAAAAAAAAAACTCTTACGACCGAAATAAAAGCATTTTATTTTATGAAGGTGTCCCGATGATACAATCAGTACACTTATATAAAAATATATGTAGAAGTTGTGATATAATTAGCAACTTGTGATAACTCGTCACATTCATTATAAACGTATATTTCGTTTTAACAAATGTTCTTTCTTTTTCAGATTCTCCGTGTAATAAGAACCCGTATCAAGTCATCACCATGAAACTGAGTCTACTTTTTCAAGTCGGATTGGTTACAATTTTATTAGAACGAATGAGCAGCGCGGAAAACATTCTTTTCTTGTCTGTACCCTATTATGGCCACATCAAACCCATGGTAAGAGTAGCTGGCGAGCTGACGGATTATGGACATACTAGTTACATATTTAACATTGACAGATTTAGCGAGAAATTCGATCCAGTAAAAGATGGGGTTAACTTTATCATAACAGAGGAATTTTCAGAGTTTAAGTTATTTAATGATACAGCAACGAACTTCTTACTTTATCCAGAAAAATATGGACTTGAGGAAGTGTTTCATTCAATTCATAAACTCTGTGATCGTTATCTTTTTGACGAAGAACTTTTCTCAAAGCTAAAATCGTTTAATGCGTCTCTGACAATAGTTGATGCTAATTTTGTGAGCAACTGTCTGGCTGTTTTTGCGTACAGACTTGATATTCCCTTCATTCTCCTAGGGGCACAAAACCAGATCAACATTCACCGAACGCCATGGGCAATTTCAGTTTACCCACATTTTTTTGTCTACCAGTTGAAGGTATCGTCTTTTACGAAGAGAATCCTAAACACGGTGTTTCATTTTATGGATTACCTCAATCCAGCACGTGGTTCCCCTGGGAAAGATATTAAAATCTATACACCTGAACGGCCAGATATTACTTTTGATGAACTCTTACGACAAGCACAATTGTATATTGTCGATACAGATCACTTTTTAACAATACCGTTACCATCACTTCCAAATGTTAAATACATCGGGGGAATAGCTGTCCAGCCGTCAGAACCTCTAAATGGAAAGATCTTCGAATTTGTTAATGCTTCTAAACATGGAGTCATCGTTGTATCTCCTGGAAGTCTTGTCAGTTGGGGCATTCATGTAAAGAAAATGGGAGAAGCGTTCAGTCAGATCAAATACGATGTCGTCTGGAAATATTCAAATACATCTTATTCCAGCCCAAATGTTCTGATAACAAAATGGCTGCCTCAGAACAATCTTCTTGGTCATCCAAACACCAAACTATTTATAACCCACTGTGGAAACAGTGGTCAATATGAAAGCTTGTACCACGCTGTTCCCATGATTGGATTTCCTGTTCTTGCAGATCAACCCATTAATAGCAAGAATATAGAATTAAAAGGTTTTGGAATCCCGATGAACATTAATAATTTCACAGTGGACGAGTTGGTCAGAAATATCAAGGAAGTCATTGAGAATCCAAAATACAAGAAAAACATTGCAAAGATGAGCGAAATATTTCGATCCCAAGATCTCCCATCGGCTAGAGCAGCCCGTCTTATAAATGAGATCGTGAAATATGGAGGCGATCATTTAAGATCAGAGGTTCAAAACATTCCGTTGTATGAGTTTTTAATGCTTGATATTTTGGCCGGCCTTTTTATGGCTGTTTTTGTGATTTTTTTTCTGACGGCATTTATTTTGAGGAAATGTTTCTTCTTAGTATCCAGAATGAAGAAAACAAAAACAGAATGAGCCTGAAAATATATGTTATTTATATAATAACGTTTCAGAAAAGTATATTTTATTTTTGAACTTTAATTTTAATAAAGAGAATTAGAAGATGTTGAGAGAATTGAAACGTGGCTAAAATGTTCGATTTAAAAAGAATTCCAATGTACTTAATTTCTTTTTAATACGCAAAGGATATTAAGAAATATTAAGTTTAATACTGGCGTGAAATTAAAAATAAAGAAAAAAATGTTTCATTTAAAAAAAATCATTTTTAATCTTACGTATCTTTTTTTGGAGATGCCTCTCTCAGTGTCTATCTCAGTCTGTCTGTCACTCTCTGTCTGTCTCTCTCACTATATATATATATATATATGTGTTTGTGTGTGTCTGTAAAATACATAAAATGTTAATGGTCAGCGATGAACAGGACCAGGAAAGAGCATTATGGAAAAGAACTAAATACAGGTGTAAAAAAGAAAATACAACTAAAAATGACATCTAGAGTTTTAACTTAAAAAATTAAAAGTTCCTGATTTTTAAATTACAGACACACATACATACACACACACACACACACACACACACACATATATATATATATATATATATATATATATGTGTGTGTGTGTGTGTGTAAATATAAATATATATATATATATATGTACATATTATATATATATATATATATATATATATATATATATATATATATATATATATATCTTAAGTAGTCATTCGTTTATTAATGTATTTTCGGGGAATTTTACTTTTTTATTTTATTTATTTAGTTTTCAAGGATTTTTATTTATTTATGCATATTTATTTATTTATGCATATTTGTAAATACTTGTTTTTTTTCTGTTTATTTATTTAATCGAAAAAATTATTATTACTCGTTACTTTAAGGTATTATTCAATTTTTAATCATAAAGTAAGTCGGATCTCACGAGGTTTTCCCCTGCCCAGGGTGACAGTGTTTAGAATCCTGTTGGAGAGTGCGTAATCTTCTTTAATAATATTTCTGAAATATTTAGACTGGTCAACGAAAATAAATATACTGTTTAATAAATAAACGGTCCGTATACGCAAATATGTGTATCCACAAAAATGAATTTAAGTATCATCTACACTCTCGTATCATACGAAATTTGAAAACCTAAATCTGAAGCTAATTTTAAGGGGGTCGCATCATACACGAGGTATAAAAGTAGCCTATGTTCAGTTAGTGCTGGGTTACTTGTTGACTAAACTTTATATCTATTTACTGTAGTAAAATTTGCTTCAAAATTAGGTTTTCAGCAGTGGCATGATACGCGAGTTTGTACGGTAATATTCATTGCATTAATTTCCACTCTACCTCTCCATCTCTTGAAGTAGAGCGATTACATCAAATCAACACCTGCATCTATTGCAAGGAAAGTTGGGTCACTGTGATCTACCCGAAAATTCTTCTCGTCAATGTCTATCGTGCCTATTTACAAATCTCCCATTCATCTGTGCATTGAATACTCCTGGAATATCTGCTATTCAGCTCAAGGTTATTGACAAAATCCAAACAAAAGGATCTGCAATATAATAGATTCTGACTTGACATCTCGATATCAGTCAGTTTTTCACCGACGTGGTGTGATTTCCCTCTGTCTTTTCTAAAAATATTTTCATGGCGACTGCTCTGACGAGCTCATTTCACTGGTGTTTCGACTACATGAATTTCTGTGTGCTACTAGATTGGCATGAAGGCACTGACCATTTGCTGTTGAAATAGCTAATATACCCGCCATTTTTACTTCAAAAGTTTTTTAACGCACTCCCCACTGTGGAACTCCCTTAGGTTTTATTGCTTCCCTGATAACTATATGCTTCAAAAATTTAAATACAACGACAATCACCATCTTCTATCTCTATGAATCCCGTTTATCCTTTGTCATTTCCTAAATCCTCCCGATTCTCAATTTTCCTTTTTATTTTAGTAACTCCTTGCGTACTAGTGGCATTTCCGCCTTGCCTGGAGTGAAGATATCTATCTATCTATCTAGCTAGCTAGCTATCTCTTACTCTCTCTCTTTCTCTCTCTCTCTCTCTGTCTCTGTGTGTCTCTCTCTCTCTCTATATATATATATATATATATATATATATATATATATTATCTATTATAAGAAATTTAAATTTCGGGAAATAAGTGACACTTATTTTTTAAATTTCATTACAAATACTTTTATTACAAGTTACTTACCATCGTCTGAAAAGTATTGAAACATGAAAGATTTTGTGTAGCGATGTCAAAATGATTTTATTATAACACTTTGTAATAAAATATAACAATAATATATTGCTCTACTTTGTACTGAGCACTTTTTAAAAAGTAAATGTTACGAAAAATGGATATTTACTCCATCACTTCTTTCTCTCATATATATATATATATATATATATATATATATATATATGCGCGTGTGTGTGTCTGTGTGTGTACGTGTGTCGTGAGCAAGTAATGACAGACCTCATTGTGCATAAACAATCGTCATAAACATTATATTACATTACCAAACTTTATTGAATCCATTCTTGAAGAATCTAACGTAGATTTATCTAAAAGACAAGGTACACACATCAAAAAAACCTTCCCAAATCAACATACGAAAAACCACCAAACATCGACACAAACACACACAAACACACACACGAATATACATTATCATGTGAGTCACGCACAGACTAACGGGAATCATTATACAATTACATACATGAAGAAATTTTTATGGCTTTTGAAACGAATCTTTTAATTTTGGGGGAACTTGGGATGGAAGCGTCGTTTCTAAATGAATTCAGACCGTCATAAATTATACTAACGTTTGTTTAACAAGTTAAATGCACACGAAACATGATTAACCATTGAAACACGTCATAAACATTATATTACATCACCAAACTTTGTGTGTAAATTACTATAAAGTATTTGTAACACGTTTATTTATCATCTCTCAATTGCGTCTCTGTTTTTGAGCAGAATGTGTTCAGGCTCAGTCGAAGGACAGAGTCAAAACTGAGGAAACGTATACTGAGAGGTGCTGGCCCTGGTGAACATCTGCCCCGGAGTACGCGCTCGGGATCCTCACATTAAAGCCAACCTGTGTCACAAATTATACTAACGTTTGTTTAACAAGTTAAATGCACATGAAACATGATTAACCATTGAAAACCGAACACAAATTAAGAATACATGCATTTCTTTCTTTTAATGCCTAACCCATTCTCCGATTAATCTGTAATAAAAGTGAACATGATATATTGATAAACGTTTCCTATTTGCTTTTAATCTCATCGCACACACACTAATATATATATATATATATATATATATATATATATATATATATATATATATATATATATATGTGTGTGTGTGTGTGTGTGTGTGTGTGTGTGTGTGTGTGTGTGTGTGTGTGTTTAATTTTATAGCAGCATATTTTTACTTCCATAGTCCGTTTCATAATGGAAAGATTACACTCTTAATCCTCTTTCGTGTTTGACATTAGTTGTTTTATCACCGTCTCCTTCATCTCGCTCACGGTCCTAAATATACCCACATTTCAGCAAATTTTTAGCCCTGGAACCGTATGAAATTTTCAATTTGCCTATTTTTTGTAGAGTGTTGTCTCTAAATGAATTCAGACCGTCATAAATTATACTAACGTTTGTTTAACAGGTTAAATGCACATGAAACATGATTAACCTTTGAAAATCGAACAACACAAATTAAAAATACAAGCATCTCTTTTTTTTTTCCATAACTCATTCTCCGATGAATCTTTAATAAAAACGATATATATATATATATATATATATATATATATATATATATATATATATATACCATTTGCCGATATAAGACGCACCTCAATTTCAGTAAGGCAAATCAAGAAAAAAATTAGTAATTAATAAAACCAGTAAAACTTATTT
>CAHIKZ030000949.1:32500-47500 GCA_903632075.3 Acanthosepion pharaonis
TCTTAGTAGAACTATTGATCCTGAAGAAGTAAGTCTTTACAGAGATGACGGACATATTTACATCCCAAATAGTAATGGTCCTCTATTTTCTAGAATACAAAAGAATATCTTAAGGGTATTCCACTTCCTGGGTTTTAAAATTGAAATGTCGTCTAACCATAAAATAGTCAATTTATTAGATGACATTTTCAACCATTCTAACAGCATCTTTAAGTCATTTCACAAAGAAATTCAAACTTCGATTTTTTTATGAATGTAAACCCCAATCACACAAATTCAATTAACAAATCCCCCACACTGCAAACATTAAAATAAGTAGATTACCGTCTAACAAAAAATATTTAATAAGAACAAAATAAATCATCATTAAGCCTTTAGCAACAGTAATTTCAAACAAAAGTTGGTTTACCATGAATATTTGAAAAATAATAAAAGTAGTAGAAACATAAACAGAAAAAGAAAGACAATACAGTTCAACGCTCCTTTCTGTAAACGGTCTAATATAAAAATTGGTAGATACTTTTTAAACTTAATCGACAAACATTTTAATTACAGTAATCCTCTACAAACAATCTTCAATAGAAAAACTCAGAAAATTAGTTATTCCTGCACCAAAAATATACAGGATATTATTAACTCACATAACAACAAAATATTAAAAACAAGTCATCTTGTAATTGTAGAACCGGAACAACTACCCAGTTGGAAGTATCTGCTATTTGGAAAATGTTGTATAGCAAGTTACCATTTTTCCGAAAGAAAATATTAATGATAAAAAATATACATAGGGATATCCGCTGGGAACTGGAAACAGTGCCTCTACAATCAGCGACTTTCCTTCTTCAATGCTTCCTTAAGATAGCACGTTGCTCTATCTAAACATTATTGTCGGATTAATGATTCACCTCAAAAAATAAATGGAATATTATCTATTGATTTCAAACAACTACCTGTACAGATGTAGCCTGTTCATACAAGAGAAGATTGCACTAATTAAAATATAGAAATGCTGACCAATTATTAAATCAAAGAAACGAACTTATTTTCAAGTGTAAACATAAGAACAAGTTTAAAATTCCCTAATAACTTAGATTTTGAGGAATATGCACATGTTAATTCTTTTACATGGGTACTAATATATATGTGTGTACATATATTCATATATATATATATATATATATATATATATATATATATATGCATACATGTGATTATATTTCTTAACACGCATTATTGTGTTTTTTATATGTGGTCATGTGTATGACTGCTTTGCTGATGTATACATCATCTATAATTCTAAATTAATAAATTTAGTACTATTATTAACAGGTATGTTTTTCCTGCTATGTTTATATTCTAAATTTGTTTTCTATAATTATCTACATTTGTTTTATTTATTTATATTTTATCGATTGTTTTTTATTTAGAAATATTTTCATTTTACTTTATTTTAGTTTAATTAATTTATTTATGTTGGATATTATTATTATTATTATTATTATTAGTGTTATCTTTAATAGATTAAAGAATTTGAATTTGTGATGATTATCGTTGCCTAAAATAACAGGCTCTATCTGACAATTTGCTGTAACTCTTTGAAGTTTGATCACACACCACGTCATCCACTGGGAACTGGAAACAGAGACTCTACAATTACCGGCCTTCCTTCATTAATGCTTCCTTATGACTCCAACTTGCTCTGTCTAAGTGTTACTGGAAAATTAACGATAGAGGATTCTCCTCACAAATTAAATGGGACATCATCTGACGGTTTCGAACAACTTTGTTTTTATTTAAAATCTTTTAATCATACTTTATTTTAATTAATTCATTATTGTTGGATATTATTATTGTTATTATTAGTGTGATCTTTATTAAACTAAAAAATTAAAATTTTTCGATGATTATTGGTGCCTAAAATAACAATCTCTATAGGCAATTTGCTGTAACACTTTGAAGCCTGATCATACACCACATCACCCGATGTGCAACATTGTTCAAATATTCAAGGAAAATGTTTTCGCTGAGTCATTCTATTTTACAACTAGTTTTACAACTATCCTATCTTTTATTTCTTCCTTCTTCGATTTCCCTTCCTTCGCTCTCACTTTCTCTCTCTCTCTCTCTCTCTCTCTTGTGATCCTTTTCTTACTCCACCCCTGTTACTTTTTTTGTTTTAAAAGGAAATTTATTTTCGAACTTTCCTTATATTTCTTTCTCCCCGCTTTCTTCTTTTCTTCTCACTTGCTTTCCCCTTCCTCCTGTTAATCTAGTCTATCAGTCCAGATGAATCGTCTCCATTTTTTAAGAACTTTCGGTCTGAAGAAATGAATATAAAAATATTCACGAAATAAATTATGACCGAAATGTTTTTCTTGACTTATTATTATAATAATGCTCTGTAATTTACACAGAATTGTCTTTGGATTAATATCCTCCTTGGCATTAACACTACCAATCACAAATTCGTATTAAATACATACGTATATATTATATACATATATATGAAATGAGATTTTAACTAATTCAGACCCATTTTTTATTTTCATTTATATATTTATACTCACTGTTTATGTCATCCACTTGTTTTAGGTATTAATGAGACCAGCCGATAAATTATATATATATATATATATATATATATATATATATATATATATATATATATATGTGTGTGTGTGTGTGTGTGTGTGTGTGTGTGTGCATGCGTCTGTGTGTGTGTCTGTGACTGTATCTGTGTGCATTTTTTTACAAGAAAAACTCTGTTACCGAAAAATGTGCTTCGCATTATCGACAGGAAATTTTATCAATTTTTTATTTTCATTTATTCTTTTAATTATATATGTATGTATGTATGTATGTATGTATGTATGTATGTATGTATGTGTGTGTGTTTGTGCTTGTGTGTGTGTTTTTGTGTGTATGTGTTTTCTTTCGCTCGAAAAAAACCTTTCTATTACTAATAAAAACAGGTACTTGGCGTTAAACGCTTGAACGTTTCAGCCTTACTTTAAAGGTATCGAAATGAGATTCTAACCCAGATTCATTTTCATTTCTATATTTATTCTCAGAGTTTATGCGATCCACACTTTTTCGACATTAATAAGACCAGCCGATAAATTGACATTGACTGGTTCATATATAATTCACAGCATAATTTTAGATAAAGACACAATGCGTCTACATCTGAGCAAATTTAATTTTTATTCATTTCACACTAAGAAAGGCAATAACGCCGCCATATTTAGATGCCAGGCAAGTAAAATAATATGGAATGAATAAATCGTTTAACAAAATGCAATGTCTGAGCAAAACTTCCATTGTGTATTTAGTAGGTTGATGCTGTCAGCACGTGTTGGGTTATATCATATGGATATTATATCGTGTGGTACCCATTGAGGTATCGATTTGTCTACTCCGTAGCTATTCAACAACTACTAGCCTAATTAATCTTTACTTTACGCCGGGGTGACTGTTTCGTAAAATCAAAAAGAATGACTATATAGTGTTTGATAGGACTTTAAATCATTGCATTTCAATCAGACATCTGCCGAAGGTCCTTACTTTTGTTTTTAGGAAGAACAAGGAGGAGAAAGACGATCATGTGGGCAAGGTTTATGATAAGCAGGAGGAGGATGATGAGTAGAAGTTGGAGGAGGCGGATGATGAAGAGAAGAAGAATGAGAAAATAGAGGAGATAGTTAAGTAAAAGGGAGGGATAACGAAAAGAAGGATGAAAAGAAGAAAGAGAAGGAAGAATGCGAGAAGAAGAAGAAGAAGAAGAAGAAGAAGAAGAAAGAAGCACGTGTTGTGTTATCTCATGTGAATATCTTATCGAGCGGTACCCATTGAGGTATCGTTATATCTACTCAGTAAATAAACATGCGCGACTCTAAATGCCGACTGTGTCGAAAAAGGGTCATGGGTTAAAATACGTTTTATCGTGCTACAGGACGTATTTAATAATTATAAATACCATAGATTTGGAAAAGGAACAATAATACTCCATTCTGGTAGCAGTTTTTTTTAAGTATATGGTTTGAAATTTGCTTGTATAGGATTACGAATAAAGCCGAAGAATTTTGATTATAAATCTATATATGCCTATTTATTGCCAGTTTTATTATAATACTAGCAGCATGGCCCGGTGTTGCCCGTGCTTGATTAAAAAATCGTACGACTCATACAGCAATCGCTATCACTTGACTTAAAATATTTTTGCCCTTTCTTGCCTTTAAAGGCGTGCCGTTGCCGTGCTGATGTTGCTACATGCCTTACTTCTTGCTTATCTCACAATGCGAATTTTTTCTAAGCTCTATACTAAACATTAAATCTGTTACGAAAAAAGAACTAAACAAAATGAACACAAAACGATCAGCTTTAAAAAGGACTCGTAACTGGAAAAACCGAATGAAATAAGAATGCTTTTCACAACCAACCCAGTTCTGCGGAATCAGAATCAACGTTGAGTTTAAGCAAGCGAATGAGCCAATTGGATTAAAGTGCCATGGAGATTTAAATTTTTTCCACTTGTGACGAATGCAGTTATCGATTTTTTTTTGCAAGCTAGCATGCTTGTTAATATTCGTGTAAGTCAGCTGTTGGCTCTCACGCTGGCCAATAGAATCTTCCTGCCTATTCGTGGCAACCAGCTATAGTCTCTCACTCTGGCCAGTAGAAAATGGTTGCAAACTACATGAAAACTGCTGTAGAAGCATGAAAAAATCGATTATTTCCACTATCGATGGGAGTTGGAAAATGCAACGTCGGTCTTGGCCTTCCCACTAACTTGGAGCATGTGCATGTAAATTTTGGTGCAAATCCGTCGAAAATTGCGGCCGTGCATTCGTTACACACACACACACACACACACACACACACACACACACACACACACACACACACACACTCACACACACACACACACACACATCCTGCCTTTTATAGATAGAGAGATCTGGTGGAAAATGTATTTTACAGGACCTGAAGATTTGATTATCAATTGTGAACGCACAATGAAACCCTCTCTCTGATTTATTTTCACCCATGTTGTATCTCTATTGATGTGTGTGGGAATGGTCAAATGTTTGTCCAGAAGAAAATGAAAGGTAGAAATAAATGCCATGACGGGATTTTAAGAATACTGTTATGGGACCTTACCCATAATAACATAATGGACTATTCCATACGTAATAAATACTGCGCCTCAAGAGGAAGCAGGGAGTTCAGTCCGAAGTCGGGCGAACGGCTGACCGGCTGATCGGTTGAACTCTCTACCTACGGGCGGGGAGGAACCCGAACGAGGCTACGGGTTCAAAGGGCATATTTTGGGACGACCCCACGGGCTCGGAGATCTCACGTTAAACCGGCCATGTGCCACATGATGCCCTCGTGCGGGGTGGTGACTAAATACTGTTTAGTCCGAAGTCGGACGACCGGCTGATCGGTTGAACTCTCTGCCTTCGGGCGGGGAGGAACCCGAACGAGGCTACGCCGAAGGGCGGAGTCTCTTTCGGGGAGGTAAACCGACCCTGAACCAGTTTATACGGGTTCAAAGGGCATATTTTTGGCCTAGCCGACGGGCTCGGAGATCCCACGTTAAACCGTCCTTGTGCCACGAAGATTCCACGTCAAGCCGGCCTTGTGCCACATGATGCGCTCGTGGGGTGGGGGGTTACTAAATACTGTTCAGTCTGAAATCTGGAGTGAGGTCCGTCAGAAGTCCGTCATCCAGTCACAGCGAGCGAGTCAGTCAGTCGAATCAGAGGCAGTCCGAAGACAGAGTCGCGTTCAGAAAATTCCTACTAAACCTGATTGTTCGTACTAACACTTTCTACTTCTCTGTATATATTCCTGTTTGTAATATATATGTGTTATTCCATATCCGTGTTCGAGTTCTTCTTTATTGGTTCTACATTGGACCATCACCGTGGTACAAGGACCGGACCATAACAAATACGAACATTTTTTTCCCATGTATTAATTTATTTTAGGTGTTCACTTAGCGTTTGGGTGGATAGGTAGGTGTGATTTTGTGTCTCTGTGCACAAAACTGGTTATGGTCAAATGTTTGTTTAGAAGAATATGAAAGGTGAAAATAAACACCATGGATGGAATAAAAAATACGAAAATTCCTTTCGGTATATTAATTTATTTATTTTAGGTGTTCACTTAAGGTTTGGGTGGGTAGGTAAGTGAGATTATTTTTTAAACGTCACTTCACCCCAAGCAAACGCTAATATTACTGAGACGCAAGCGGTTAGTCGGAGTGGAAGTAAAGGAGAAGACATCGGTTGAATGTTGCATTTAAAACATAAAATACTTCACTTGATGCCAGTGGAAAACCTAGGACCAAGACGGCGCAATGAATTGCACTCCTGGAGGTTAGCATCAGCCATACTGATAAAAGGTAAAAAGGTTCTCAGTGATAAACAAAAGATAGCAGTTTAGTTTTCGTAGACGTTAAAATTTACCAACCATTTCACAACTGATTGGAATTCATTTGTGAGATCAACTGCCAGTTTTATCGGACTTACGATTAAGACTGAATTAAATAATTGTGCCATTTACATAACTACTTAGTTGGAAACTGATGACACCGGGAAGGTCGTTGATGAAGATCAGAAACGACGTAGATCAAAGGATGGACCCAGGTGGACTCCTGCATTAATGTGAAATGATCTAGAAGCGCGGTACCTTCAGTTCAAACTTCATTAACCGATTTGTTGAGAACGGTACAACGGGACAATATATGCCATGTTAAAAAATAACCATGAAAAAATTCTGTCTCCCTCCTTCCAACCCTCGATAATTCGGAGCCCTTTCCTCGATGGGCAGCGTGTATCCATTATCGGAACTACAGACAATCCCAAACTGTGACTGTTTATAAGTGCCTACATCATCCGGTCAAATGTCACTTGAGACAAAGTGGATTTATTTCTAGAATGTATTATTCCCTTATAATCAAGTGCGTAGCCGCTCTGAAGAGCTAAACTTGCGGACTCGACTTCTGCTCATAAAAAACAAACAAACCAGAAAACTCTTATGACCGAAATAAAAGCATATTCTCTTATGGAGGTATAAAGATGATATACTCAGTACTCGTATATAAAAATATATGTTGGATTTGAGACATCATTAGCAATTTTTTGAGCGTTCATTTTTGTTTTTATCTACGTGATATCTCGTCACATTCATTAAAAGTATATATTTCGTTTAAACAAATGATATTTCTTTTTCAGATTCATCGTGTAATAAGAAACGTATCAAGTCATCACCATGAAACTGAGCTTACTTTTTCAAATCGGATTGGTTACAATTCTATTAGAACGATTTATCAGTGCTGAGAACATTCTTTTCTTGTCTTTACCTTATTATGGCCACATCAATCCCATGGTGAGAGTAGCTGGTGAGCTGACGGATTATGGACACACTAGTTACATATTTAACATTGACAGATTTAGCGGGAAATTCGATCCAGTAAAAGATGGGGTTAACTTTATCATAACAGATGAATTTCCAGAGTTTAAATTATTTAATGATACGGCAATGAACTTCTTACTTTATCCAGAAAAATATGGACCGGACGAAGTGTTTTATGCAATTCATAAACTCTGTGATCGTTATCTTTTTGATGAAGAACTTTTCTCAACGTTAAAATCGTTTAATGCTTCTCTCGCAATTGTCGATGCGAATTTCGTGAGCAACTGTCTAGCTGTTTTTGCGTACAGACTTGATATTCCCTTCATTCTCCTAGGGGCACAAAACCAGTTCAACATTCACCGAACGCCATGGGCAATTTCAATTTTCCCACATTTTTTTGTCCACCGGGTGAAAGCATCGTCTTTTAAGAAAAGAATCCTGAACACCATGCATAATTTTATGAATTATCTTAATCCAGCAGCTGGTTCCCCTGGCAAAGATATTAAAATCTATGCACCTGAACGGCCAGATATTTCTTTTGATGAACTCTTACGACAAGCACAATTGTATATTATCGATACAGATCACTTTTTAACAATAGCGTTGCCATCACTTCCAAATGTCAAATACATTGGCGGAATAGTTACTCAGCCAGCGAGACCTCTAAAAGGAAAAATCTTGAAATTTGTCAATGCTTCTAAGCATGGAGTCATCGTTGTATCTCCAGGAAGTCTTGTCAGTTGGGACATTCATGTAAAGAAAATGGAAGAAGCGTTCACTATGATCAAATACGATGTCGTCTGGAAACATTCAAATACATCTTATTCCCGTTCAAATGTTCTGATAACAAAATGGCGTTTTAGAACAATCTTCTTGGTCATCCAAACACCAGATTATTTATCACCCACTGTGGAAACAGTGGTCAATATGAAAGCTTGTACCACGCTGTTCCAATGATTGGATTTCCTGTTCTTGCGGATCAACCTATTAATAGCAAGAATATAGACTTAAAAGGTTTCGGAATTGCAATGGACCTTAATAATTTCACAGTGGACGAGTTGGTCAGAAATATCGAGGAAGTCATTGAGAATCCCAAATACAAGAAAAACATTGCAAAGATGAGTGAAATATTTCGATCACAAGATCTCCCATCGGCTAGAGTAGCCCGTCTTGTAAATGAGATTCTGAAATATGGAGGCGATCATTTAAGATCAGAGATTCAAGACATTCCGTTGTATGAGTTTTTAATGCTTGATATTTTGGCCGGCCTTTTTATGGCTGTTTTTGTGATTTTGTTTCTGACGGCAATTATATTGAGGAATTGTTTCATCTCAGTATCCAGAATGAAGAAAACAAAAACAGAATGAGATTGAAAATATATGTTATTAATATAATCACGTTTCAGAAAAGTATATTTTATTTATTAAAGTATTTTTTTTAATAACGACAATTATAACGTTTTGAGATAATCGAAATGTTGATAAAATCTGCGATTTTAAAATTTTTTAAATCTGCTTAATTTTTTTTGAAATACAAATTATATTAATAAATATTAAATTTAATACTAGCGGCAAATTAAAATCAAAATAAAACTTTCGAGAAAAATGATTAATTTTGAAAAATAATATTTACTCTTATGTATCTTTCTTTTGGAGGTACCTCTTTCTCTCTCTGTGTTTGTCTCTCTCTCTCTCTCTCTCTCTCTATATATATATATATATATATATATATATATATATATATATATATATATATATATATATATACAATGTGAAAAGTGTCTGTATATAAATATAAATAAATATATATATAATTATTTATATATTATATGCGCGGTACTTATTAGAAAGCGCTTAATATCAGAGACAGAGCTAACAAAACTCACATCAATCCAATCAAATATATATATATATATATATATAAATATTATATAAATATATATATATATATATATATATATATATATATATATATATATAAATGTTTTCAGATTTGCAGTATTAAAAGGGCTAGATCGTGGTAAAAATCTATTGCTTTTTTAACATTAAAAATTAAGAGGACCTGATTTTTTAAAGTATATATATATATATATATATATATATATATATATATATATATATATATATATATATATATATATATGCATACATACATATCTTAAGTAGTTATTTATATATAAATATATTTTCAGGAATTTTATCTTTTTATTTTATTTATTTATTTTTCAGGGACTTTTTATTTATTTATTAATATATATACACATTTCTAATTAATTGATAGATTTTTTTCTCTTTATTTATTAATCCGAAACACATTAATATTACATGTTAGTTAAAATTATTATTCAATTTTGCTTGATCATAATACACGTCGGATCTTACGAGAGTTTCTCTTGCCCAGGATGAGATGGTTTCGAATCCTGTCAATGTTTGCATATTCATCTTTAATAAGATTTCTGAAATATTCAGACATGTAAACGACAATAAAAAAGCATAGTTTGATAAATAAAAGGTCAGTCTTCGCAAACATGTGTGCCGATAAAAAATAACATTTAATACCGTGTATACTCGCGTATCATGTGACATTTGAAGACCTAATTTTGAAGCTAATTTTAAGGGGGTCGCATAATAATAGCGTGTGTAATGTTTGCCCTGGCTACGCCTTTGACTAAAATATATATCCACTTGCTGTTGTCAAATTAGTTTCTAAATTAGGTGTTAACGGCCGTTTGTTACGCGGATATATACGGTAAGAAATTCGCACATACTCCTATCTCTTTCTGATATATATATATATATATATATATATATATATATATATATATATATATATATAAAGTGAACATAGACGTCAACACTTAGAGGCGACAGTCTGTTGCATGCTAGATGCAATCGTCATATATACATATATCCACTTGCTGTTGTCAAATTAGTTTCTAAATTAGGTGTTAACGGCCGTTTGTTACGCGGGTATATACGGTAAGAAAATCGCACATACACCTATCTCTTTTCTGATATATATATATATATATATATATATATATATATATATATATATAAAGTGAACATAGACGTCAACACTTAGAGGCGACAGTCTGTTTGCATGCTTGATGCAATCGTCAGACGTGACGATTGCATCTACTTTATCCCATAAATATAGCACATCTGATAAGACTTTATATTTATAGCACATCTTATATATTTCTTCATATATATATATATATATATATATATATATATATATATATATTAAAAAGAAGAGAGGTGCCGCAAACGTTTTTGGTTGTAGAAAGTTAACTTTCAGAAAAGAGGCGACGCTTTGAGTTTAAATTTATTTAAAAATTATTTAATCACCGGTTACTTACCATCTACTGAAGTAGTATAGTCATAGTATTGAAACATAAAGATTTTGTGTAGCGCTTTCAAAATGTTTAATTATAATCTCTTATAATAAAAATATGATAATAATATATTGCTCTACTTTGTGTTGAGCACTTTTTAAAAAGTAAATGCTACGAAGGGTAGAGTTTAACTCTGTCATTTCTTTCTCTTATTTGTGTATATATATATATATATATATATATATATATATATATATATATAATATGAGTGTGTCTGTGTTTGAGTGTGTGCAATAAATTAATAAATAAGAGGTGAGGCTTCGTAAACATGTGTATCCATAATGACATTTAAGTACTATATATAGTCGCGTATCATGCGATATTTGAAGACCAAAATTTGAAGTTAATTTTAAAGGGGTCGCATCATACACGAGATGCTTATGTTCTGTTGGCGCTGGCTACACCGTTGACGAAACTATATATCCATTTATTGTGGTCAAATTAGCTTCAAAAGTAGGTCTTCAAAGGTCACATGATACGCGGGTTTGTATGGTACCCAATTACATTAAAACTTTCCTATCTCTCTCGATCTGGCATATATATATATATATATATATATATATATATATATCAGTGGTCTAATTGGTAAACGAAATGGCTTGTTAATTTTAACGCATCAAAAAAAAATGCACCATAGTGAAACGTTTCTCTCTGTCATCATGTCTGGCACTAAACACCCGGAGAATGTGTTATAGTGGACCCCCTATTCTATTGTTAATAGACGCTCCCACCTATAATAAGTAGGATTAGTAGGAAGTCGCTCAGTGGGTCGGTCAGTGAGTCGGCTGGCTGATGGGTTGAACTCTCTGCCTTCGGGCGGGGAGGAAACCGAACGAGGCTACGCCGAAGGGCGGATTCTCTTTCGGAGAGGTAAACCGACCCTCAACCCGTTTATTCGGGTTCAATGGGCATATTTTTAGCCGAGCCCACGGGCTCGGAGATCCCACGTTAAACTGGCCTTGTGCCACATGATGCCCTCGTGAGGGGGGTGACTAAATATCGTTGGTCAGTCAGTCGATGTCACACGACCGTTAGTCAGATACTAAAAGTATGAGCCACCACAAGTAGATTTCTCTGCGTCATTACCTATGATATCAAGTTCCTCACGTTTTGTAGGTCGAACCTATTTTAGAACCGACTTAGTACAAATACAAGCCTCCACTGTGAAACTACTCTACAACAGAATGACACACTCAGTCTTCTTGGCCTCACGTTTTCAACTGACTTGAAGTGGAGCGACTACATCGAATCTATAGCTGCATCCATTGCAAGTAACGTTGGCCCACTGTATTGTACCAGAGAATTCTTCTCGTCAGTGTCTATCTTGCATATTTACAAATCTACCATTCGTCCGTGCATTGAATACTGCTGTCATAAGTGCTGTTCATGTCGAGATTCTTGACAAAACTGAAAGAAATATCTGTCATTTGATCGATTCTGATTTGACATCTTGACATCAGTAAGTTCCCCACCGACCTGGCGTTGTTTCCCTCTGTCTTTTCTACAAATATTTTCATGGCGACTGCTCTGACGAACCTATTTCCCAGACGCCTCGTCTACATGAATTTGTGCGTGCTACTAGATTGGCATGAAGGCGCCGCACATTTGCTGTTGAAATAGCTAAATATAAACGCCATTTCTACGTCAATTTTTTAACGCACTTCCTGCCTGTTTATTTCCCTTCCGTTTCATTGCTTTCCCGATAACTACATACTTCAAAAATTTAAATACAACGACAATCGCCATCTTCTATTTCCTTGAATCCCGTTTATATTTTGCCATTTCCTCAATCCTCCCGATTCTCAATCTTCTTTTATTCTCTGTAACCCCTTGCGTACTAGTGGCATTTCCGCCTTGCTTGGGGTGAATATATATATATATATATATATATATATATATATATATATATATATAACATTCTTATTATAAGAAAGTTAACTTTCGGAAAAATTATACTTAGTTTTCAAATTTACTTAAAATCATTTAATCACCAGTTACCATGGACTGAAAAAAGTACAAATCATAGTACTGAAACATGAAAGATTTCAATTTTTTTTATTATAGTCGCTTGTAATAAAAATATAATAATAATATATTGCTCTACTTTGTATTGAGCACTTTTTAAAAGTAAATTCTACGAACAGTGTGTTTTATTCCATCTGTTTTTCTCTTATATATATATATATATATATATATATATATATATATATATATATATATATATATATATATGGTGGGAGAACAACACTGCCGGATAATTAAAAATTTAAAAAAATAATTATAACCTGGTTATTACTAAACCTGATAAAGGTGTTGGTGTTGTTCTACTGGACTATTCGGATTATGTTTCTAAGATGGACAATATACTTGGTGATACATCAAAGTTCTTAAAATTAGTTCCAGTTGAGACCCATGATCGTACTGCCTCTATTGAATCAAAATTTCAAAGGCCACTGTTAAATTTGGTTAAGAGTTGTTTACTCTCCTCTGAAATTTCAGATTTAATTAGACCCACTGGGGCCATTCATCCCCGTTGGTATGGGTTACCTAAAATCCATAAAGATGGTGTCCCTATACGACTCATTCTGTCCATGATATGGTCCTCCCAGTATAAAGTCGCTAGTTGGCTCTCGACAGTGCTACAACCAGTTTTGTCACACTTCAGTACTTATTGTATTAAAGATTGCTTCTCCTTTGCTGAAATTATACGTAGTTCTTCTACTTATGGTGGGTTCATGTGTTCGTTTGATATCTGCTTCCTGTTTACCTGTTTTTCCCTGTCTGAGACTATTGAGATGTGTTGCGATATGTTGTATCGTACCTCTTTGTCTCTTCCGGATTTTCCTGAAAGTGTGTTTGTGGATCTCACGATGTTCGCCACCGTGTCTGTAGAATTTAGTTTTGATAATATTATGTATCGGCAGATCGACTGTGTAGCAATGGTTTCGCCTTTGGGTTCAACTTTAGCGAATATTTTTGTCGGGTTTCATGAGGCTTCCTTATTTTCTTGTATTGGTCGTCCTCTTATGTATCATCGTTATGTCGATGATACTTTCGGCCTCTTTAATAATGAGGCTGAAGCCGACTTGTTTATCACCAAATTAAACTCTGTCCATCCCTCTCTTAAGTTTAGCCTAGAAAAGGAGTCTAATTCTTATCTTTTCTTTTTGGATGTTATTGTTCATAGGATTAGTGATATGTTTTTCACTTTTGTATTTAGGAAGGCTACTTTTTCGGGACTTTATAACGTTGGGACTCTTTTTGTCTCAGACAACGAAAAGTTAATTTGATTAAGACCCTAACTTATAGGGCGCTTATGATTTGTTCTGATAGCTTTCTCTGCGGTGAAATTCATTTTATTAAGATGACACTTTCTAAAAACTGATACTTTTGGATGTTTTGGATTCTGTTATTCATTACGTCATCAATAAATTTCATAGGGTTAAGCCGCATTTTGTTAAAAAAATGTCAAGTTTATTTGCGTCTTTATCTAGACGAGTTTCGCGTGCGATGAACAGCTGTTATTTTTCGGCTAATGTTCGGGTAATATTTTTTACCCGTCTTATTTTTCCTTCAATCAGGAAGGATGTCCATCCCCACATTATTTTAATTCAGTGATTTATAAATATAAGTGTAGATGTGGACTCGACTACATAGGGAGGACGTCTCAACGTTTGGATCTGAAAATAAAAAACAAAAAAAAAAGAAAAAAAAAAGTTACCCCCAGGATTTTGAACCCGGATGCCAAGAAAAGTCATTTAATTAATACTTCTGGTTCTTCTATTGCAGAGAATTTATCTAAGTCCAACTCCTCATATCACCACAAAGTTCTAGAGTCCTTGTATATCAGTAAAAAGTAAAGAGGGGGAATGCTTACTGGGTCTGAATGTTATTGGACTCTGAAATTCATTTTTTTTTTCTCCCCCATCATTCGTTATCATTAATATTAATTAAATTTACACGCTTATTTTTTATATCCCAGAAATAAACTTGATAAGGCTGGGAAGGAACGGTTGTTTTTTTAGTTTTTAAAATATACATTAAAATGCCATATAAATTATACTTATTCCTAGCTATCATTAAATTTTGTACTATAAGAAACTTATTTAAATATATATATATATATATATATATATATATATAAAACATTAGGCAGCATATGATTTACATACAAAGAA
>CAHIKZ030000949.1:50000-67500 GCA_903632075.3 Acanthosepion pharaonis
CAGAGCAAAAAAGAAATTAGTAATTAGTATAATTAGTAAACCTACATATGGCATATAAGACGCAGGGGAATTTTTAAAATAGGAAGGCCTTATATGCTGTCATATACGGTATATATATATATATATATATATATATATATATATATATATATATATATATATATATGGTTACTCATTTAGAAAACCTCGGATAGCTCAACTTGCAGTAGAACAAATCAGAATCTGAGGAAAAAACTGGAAGTAAAAAAGAAAGAACCAAGAACATGAAAACAATGCAAAACCAATCGTCAAGTTCTTAAGCTTCAGTGCTTAAGTCCAAGTGCTTAAGTGCAAAGAAAAAAAAATGAAGAAAAAAAAAACAAGCGATAAACTAAAATAATCTTAAGGAGCCAGGCAAACCTACCTAGGTTTCACCTAAACGGATGTTCAGTTATCATATATATATATATATATATATATATATATATATATATATATATAGGTAGGTAACTATACTCGTTTCGAAAAACCTCGAATTTTTGATTTGCCAATAATAAAATCAATCTCGAAGGAAAAAAAGTTTTTAAAAAAGAAAGAGCTAGAAACATGAAAGTCTGTCGAAAAAAATCGCACAGATACAGGTCTGAAGACCAAAGAAAAAAACCCCGACACGAGTAAACAACTAACTAACAAAAGAGCTCAATACAACCGTAGAGCAGACCTAGATACACCTAGTGAGCCAGACAAACCTACCTAGGTTTCTCCTAAGCAGATCGTCAGGGAAAGCTGAAATGTCTTGCCTTGCTCATTAGCCAGCTTTCTCTGACGATCAGCATAGGTGAAACCTGGGTAGGTTTGTCTTGCTCACTAGGTTTATATATATATATATATATATATATGTATATATATATATGTGTGTGTGTGTGTGTGTGTGTGTGTGTGTGTGTGTGTGTGTGTGTATATGTGTGTATATGTGTGTCTGTGTGTTTGTTTGTTTGTGTGTGTGTCTAATTCTATACCAGCCTATTTTTAGGCAATGGTGCCATAGTCTTTTGATAATACTTCCTTTGGAAGGTTTAACTCTTAACCCAGCCAATTTTTTTTCGTGGTTGATATTAGTTTTTTTTTTTTTATCACTGTCTCCTTCATCTCACCCACGGTCTGAAATATACCCACCTTTTACAAACATTTAGTGCTGAAACTATCTGAAATTTGCCATTTACCCATTTTTAGTAGAGGGCTGACAGAACACGACCGGAAGATCTTGAACTATATTGAACTATATTGGAAGAATAGTAGATAAATTCAAAATAAAAAAAAATACTATAAAAGCAAGGTCTAATTACTATCAATGGTCTAATTACAAGAAATAAAAGAAATAGTATATCAATAGACCCCATCAAACATCAGTTACCTGGACAAAATGAATGCGGGTCTTTAATAATTGAAATAAAAATTCGACCAAGGTCTCTCTCATTTACCCACCCCTCCGAAACAACAACAAACACAAAAAACGCACTCGAAAAATGAAAGAAATCCCGCATTCATAAGAGAACTGTCATCTCCTAACGAGGGGAATGGAAGTGGGATTAAAATACATCGATGCTCATATATCCCGTAACTATGTTAACATTTAAAGAAATATTTTAAATCAAAACAGACCGAAGCTATCCTATTTTGGGCGGGGTTACCAATGTTCATTGCAAAATTTCCAATATCCTAATGGCTAACCGGTATCAAAAAGCAACACTTTTTTTCAGTCCCGCCGAACAAAATGTCTTGCCTTGCTCATTAGCAGTAAACTGACGACGAAGAAACATTGCTGAGTGTGATTTTAACCACAAGCACACAAATGTAGAACACTGGGTGTTGGTCCTGATGATAAAATGTAAATATACCTGTCCAGTGACGTAATAATCTCTCGGCTTCTTTTCAAGATAGCCAACCAACCGAGTTCTCCTGTCTTGATACGGTGCGATATAAAACGTTGTCTAACAATCATCAAAGTAATTATATAGCAAAATTCTAATCAATGATGATTTCCCTAAATTGATACCCGTTCGGTGTGGAGAAATTAACTTTTCTTTTTTTGACATAGCATCAAAACTTATGTGACATCAACGAACAGAAAACGAACTTTGTAAACAAAGCAAATAATTTCAGAAAGTAAATTGGAAATTAACATATGGCATATTTTGACGTTAGGCAAGTCGAATAGTTGCTGATTTGAATTTCGTCCTAACAAGTTTATCAGGCAAGTTAAATGTATATTATTTTTAGTCTAAATTATCTCTCCCTCTCTCTCTCATTCTCTAACTTATTCTCTCTTTCACTCTCTCCTTTCTCTCTCTCTCTCTCTCTCTATATATATATATATATATATATATATTAGTGAAAACTACGTCAAAGCGTAAAAACTTTTCGTCCTTATCTCTTTATACAAAAATTATTTAGAAATTTTGTCAAACTTAAAATTCACCTAGATATATAAAAGATTATGTATCATTTATCCATATATATATATATATATATATATATATGCCTCTGTGTGTAGACAAGGTGTGAGGGATAAATTTTCGCCATTTTATAATTTTTATTTAATTTCGCGCATGCGCGCTGTTTCTTTCTTTTTTTTTTATTTTGTCGACTGCATAGTAGGTTCAGTTATGCACCCCCCTTTAGAAAATGAGTTGCAATTCACTGCGCTAGAAATTTGGAAACGGCATGCTGTACTGCATGGCGGAAGCTCCAGTATGAACATTTCAGTGTATTTGGATGACAATCTGAAAACAGTGCAGGTCATTCCTAAAGAGTTGGGTGTGTCTAATGGTGATTACGAAGGGGTTTGGAGTGATCAATCGTGACTCCATTCATCTTCGACTCGACACGGAGGCCTACATCAAGTGCCTTGACGAGATAGTGCTCCCCTGGGTCAAGAGAGTGGTTGCTGGAAGAGCCGATGTCTGACAGTAGGACTTTACACCCTTTTTACTCTTTAGCATTTAAGATATTTTTGTGTACGTTTTTTTTGTAAATTCTTGGGCAAATAAAATGAGACGAAGGTAAATAACATGATATATATATATATATATATATATATATATATATATATATATATATATATATATATATATATAAACGGTTGCAAGGATAATAGTTTGTAATCTATTAAACTATCAAATTATTATCCATGCAACCGCTTTTATACACACGCACAAACACACACACACATAAGTTAACCGATTAAATATGTCAAGGCCTGGTCCCTCCTCCCCCAATACTAAGTATGACTGAAAGAAATATTAAATAAACCCCCTCTAAACTCGACCATATCAAACCACTCCTCACTACCCTCTCTGTTAAATTACAAAAACTTACACTACCCATCAAAAGTATGAATTTTCATTTCATTTCGTTTCATCTTTTGGGAGTGCTATCTGATGTTCCAGCGTCCTTAAAAAGGGCTCTGGTGAAATAAATTATTATAATGGAACCTGGTCTGTTTTTCTTTAATATATACATACATACACATACATATATATATATATATATATATATATATATATATATATATATATATATATATATATATGGTTGCATGTGCATGGATAATACTTTGTAACCCCTGGTTTCACGCTTTTGCAATCTCCAGACAAACTGGTTTATTTTTTCAAAAGTGGATTTATTTATGCTTTGTGTTTGATTGTGTGTGGAGGAAAAATGTTTCTTCTGTGTTTGTTTGGGATGGCACTCACATTTACATAGGCATACATGCATACAGGCGTATGCATGTTTGTTCATACACACACACACACATATATTCATAATATGTGTATGTACGAACTAACAAGTTTTTTCCCTGACTTATTATTATTATTATTATCATTATTATTATTATTATTATTCTCTGCTATTTACATTAAGCTCTCTTTGGATTAATATCCTCCTTGAAATTACCCGTACCAATCACTAATTCGTATTATATATATATATATATATATATATATATATATATATATATATATATATATATATATATATGTGTATGTGTGTGTGTGTGACTGTCTCTGTGTGTGTGTTTTTCACAAGAAGAAAACATCTATTACCGGAAAATCTGCTTCGCGATATCGAAATGAAATTTTAAATAATTGGAAGCCATTTTATATCTTCATTTCTATATTTATTCTCAGAGTTTATGCCATCTACATTTTTTTCGATATTAATAAAACCAGCCGATAAAGTGACATAGACTGGTTCATATATAATTCACAGCATAATTTTAGATAAAGACACAATGCGTCTACATCAGAGCAAATTTAATTTTTATTCATTTCAAAATAAGAAAGGCAATAACGCCGCCATATTTAGATGGCAGGCAACTAAAATAATACTGAATGAATAAATCGTTTAACAAAATGTAATATTTCGGCAAAACTGCCATTGCGTATTTAGTAGGTTGATGCTGTCAGCACGTGTTGGGTTATATCATATGGATATTATATCGTGTGGTATACCCATTGAGGTATCGATTTGTCTACTCAGTAGCTATTCAACAACTACTAGCCTAATTAATCTTTACTTTACGCCGGGGTGACTGTTTCGTAAAATCTAAAAGAATGAATATGTAGTGTTTTGATACGACTTTAAATCACTGCATTTCAATCAGACATCTGCTGAAGGTATATGCTTTTGTTTTTAGGAAGAACAAGGAGGAGAAAGACGAGCAGGTGGGCAAGGTCTATGATAAGCAGGAGGAGTATGATGAGTAGAAGTTGGAGGAGGTGGTCGATGAAGAGAAGAAGAATGAGAAAATGGAGATGGAGAAGTAAAAGGAAGGGATGGCGGGAAGGATGAAAAGAAGAAAGAGAAAGAAGAATGGAGGCGGATGAGAAGGAGGAGGAGGAGTAGGCGGATGAGCAGAAGAATAAAGATGAGGAGGAGTGTGTTGCTGACGAGAAGAAGAATGGGGAGAAGGAAAAGGAGAAGGAGGATCAGTAGGAAGAGGATAATGAGAAAAAGAAGGGAGAGGAGAACGAACATAAGCGGAAAGAAAAGGCGTAGGGAGAGGATAATAATAATAATAATAATAAGAAGAAGAAGATGAAGATTAGAAACATCGTAGATCCAAGGAGAGAGACCTGGGGGCAACTGCATTAATGTGAAACGAACTAGAACCGTGGAATCTTCCGTTCAACCTTCATTAACCGATCTATTGAGAACGGCGCAACGGGACGACTTAAAAAATAATTATGCAAACATTCCCTCTCCCTCCTTCCAGCCCTCTGCCTATGTCCATATCATGACGCGATGATTCGTAGCCCTTCTGTCGATGGACAGAATGTATGCCTTATCGGAACTACAGAGAATCCAAAACTGCGACTGTTTATAAGTGCCTACAAAATTCGGTCAAATGTCACTTGACACGAAGTGGTTTTATGTATTGATATGGTTTATTTTCTTCAATCAAGTGGGTAGCCGCTCTAAAGACCATACCTCACAGACTCCATTTCTGCTCATAACGAAACAAAAAACTCTTATGACCGAAATAAAATCATTTTCTTTCATGACGATTTCCCGGTGATACAATCAGTACTCGTATATAAAATATATATGTTGGAGTTGTGACATCATTAGCAACTTGTTGAGCGTTCGTTTTTGTTTTCATGTACGTGATAAATGGTCACATTCATTAAAATATATATATTTCGTTAAAACAAATGCTCTTTCTTTTTCAGATAAACAAAGGATAGCAGTTTCGTTTTGGTAGGGGATAAAATTTACAAAACATTTAACAATTGATTGGAATTCATCTCCGGGATCAGCTACCAGATTTATCGGACTTACGATAAAAACTGAATTAAATAGTTGTGTCATCTGCATAACTACTTCGTTGGAAAGTGATGACACCGGGACGAACGTTGATGAAGATTAGAAAGAACTTCGATTCTATGATGGAGCCGTCGGGAGGCCCTGCAGTAATGTGAAATGAACCAGAAGCGAGAACGTTTAGTACAAACTCCATTACCCGATTTTTTGAAAACGGGACAACATATGCCGTGTTAAAAAATAATAATGCCAAAAAAAAGTCTCCATCTTTCTACCCCTCTGCATATCACTATATCATGACGCAATGATTCGAAGACCTTTTCTGGACGGCCAGCGTGCAGCCATTGTCGGAATCTGTGACTGTTTATAAGTGCCTACAACATCCGATAAAATGTCACTTGACATGAAATGGTCTTATATATATATATATATATATATATATATCATTCGCAACGTGTTGAGGGTATGTTTTTGTTTTCATGTACGGGATAACTGGTCATATTCATTAAAAGTATATATTTCGTTTAAACAAATGTTCTTTCTTTTTCAGATTCATCGTGTAATAAGAACCAGTATCAAGTCATCACCATGAAACTGAGTCTAGTTTTTCAAGTCGGATTGGTTACAATTCTATTAGAACGAATGAGCAGCGCGGAAAACATTCTTTTCTTGTCTGTACCCTATTATGGCCACATCAATCCCATGGTGAGAGTAGCTGGTGAGCTGACGGATTATGGACACACTAGTTACATATTTAACATTGACAGATTTAGCGGGAAATTCGATCCAGTAAAAGATGGGGTTAACTTTATCATAACAGAGGAATTTCCAGAGTTTAAGTTATTTAATGATACGGCAATGAACTTCTTACTTTATCCAGAAAAATATGGACTTGAGGAAGTGTTTCATTCAATTCATAAACTCTGTGATCGTTATCTTTTTGATGAAGAACTTTTCTCAACGTTAAAATCGTTTAATGCCTCTCTCGTAATTGTTGATGCTAATTTCATGAGCAACTGTCTGGCTGTTTTTGCGTACAGACTTGATATTCCCTTCGTTCTCCTAGGGGCACATAACCAGATCAACATTCACCGAACGCCATGGGCAATTTCAGTTATCCCACATTTTTATGTCTACCAGTTGAAGGTATCGTCTTTTACGAAGAGAATCCTAAACACGCTGTTTCATTTTATGGATTATCTTAATCCAGTACCTGGTTCCCCTGGTAAAGATATTAAAATCTATGCACCTGAACGGCCAGATATTTCTTTTGATGAACTCTTACGACAAGCACAATTGTATATTGTCGATACAGATCACTTTTTAACAATACCGTTGCCATCACTTCCAAATGTTAAATACATCGGGGGAATAGCTGTCCAGCCGGCAGGGCCTCTAAAAGGGAAAATCTTGAAATTTGTCAATGCTTCTAAACATGGAGTCATCGTTGTGTCTCCAGGAAGTCTTGTCAATTGGGACATTCATGTAAAGAAAATGGAAGAAGCTTTCAGTCAGATCAAATACGATGTCGTCTGGAAACATTCAAATACATCTTATTCCCGTCCAAATGTTATAATAACAAAATGGCTGCCTCAGAACAATCTTCTTGGTCATCCAAACACCAGATTATTTATCACCCACTGTGGAAACAGTGGTCAATATGAAAGCTTGTACCACGCTGTTCCAATGATTGGATTTCCTGTTCTTGCGGATCAACCTATTAATAGCAAGAATATAGAATTAAAAGGTTTCGGAATTGCAATGGACCTTAATAATATCACAGTGGACGAGTTGGTCAGAAATATCGAGGAAGTCATTGAGAATCCAAAATATAAGAAAAACATTGCAAAGATGAGCGAAATATTTCGATCCCAAGATCTCCCATCGACCAGAGTAGCCCATCTTATAAATGAGATCGTGAAATATGGAGGCTATCATTTAAGATCGGATATTCAAGATATTCCATTGTATGAGTTTTTAATGCTTGATATTTTGGCCGGCCTTTTTACGGCTGGTATCGTGATTGTGTTTTTGACTGCATCTCTTTTGAGAAAATGTTTCTTCATTGCTTACCAAATGAAGAAAACGAAAACAGAATGAGCCTGACAATGTATATAATTTATATAATAACGTTTCAGAAAATATAATTAATTTATATAATTATATTTCAGAATATATATGTAATGTATATAATAATGTTTCAGAAAACATAAGTAATTTATATAATACTGTTTCAGAATATTTATGTAATGTATATAATAATGTTTCAGAAAATATAAATAATTTATATAATAATTTTTCAGAATATATATATGTAATGTATATAATAATTTTTCAGAAAATTTAAGTTATTTATATAATAATGTTTCAGAATATATATGTAATGCATATAATATTGTTTCAGAAAATATAAGTAACTAGCAGTAGAGCCCGGCGTTGCCCGGGGATGTAACAGTAAGAGATAGATCAAGTATCGACCATCATAAAGACTGAAAAATAAAATTGACAAAGATTATTGTTTAAGGTATCTTAATTAGTTTTTTTTTTGTTTTGTTTTTTGTTTTTTTGTTTTTTTACGAATTGGTCAAACCCAAACTCAAACAAAAGCATTGTTTTCAATCGTTATGAGTCTACCGATTGAATAGAATTTTATTATAAACAATTGTCTTGTAAATGGAATTTTTAAAGCATTCTGAATGTAAAAATAAAGAAAAAAGTGTGCAAGACAATAAGAAACACTACCTGCCAAAAAAAAGTGAAGTTTTGTTGAAATCGGTTGAAAAATGTAGGAAATCACACAAACAAACTGGCTTTTATAATAAGTATAACTTGATATGAGTTGTCCCCCTTTCATTCTCGTGACAGCGATGCCTCTTAATCTTGTTTTCAAATTGATTTCGTGCAAAATCAATTTTGTTTTTCCAATTTTGGCGCTGTCAGAACCACCGCAATGTAATTGTACGTAGTCCTGTGAGGTTTTGTTGAAATCGGTTGAAAAATGTAGGAAATCCGATCCAATATATAAACAAAACACACACACACACACACACACACACACACACACACACACACACACACACACACACACACAATCTGCGTTTTATAATAAGTAAGATTTATATAATAATGTTTCAGAATATATATGTAAAGTATATAATAATGTTTCAGAAAACATAAGTAATTTATATAATAATGTTTCAGAAAAGTATATTTTATGTTTGAACGTTGTTTTTAATTAAGGAGAATTAGGATGCTTTTAGAGAATTGAAATGTGGCTAAAATCTGCGATTTAAAAAGAAATCCAATCTACTTAATATATTTTAAAATACAGAAAGTATATTAAGAAATATTAAGTTTAATACTGGGGTGAAATTAAAACTAGAATAAAAGCTTACAGAAGAATATTTCATTTTTGAAAAAATTATTTTTACCCTCAAGTATTGTTTCTTTGAAGTATTTCATTGCACGGACATAAAGCAAGGGGCGGGGGACGTGGGTAATCATGACGAATGTTTCTATTCTTACGCTATTTACTTCTACCAGCGCACCGGGTGTCGCATATCGGATCCAGCTGCGTAAGTACTACCCTGTTGTGGTAGGATCCACCTAATTTGCATAGTGGAGTACCGACCATATAAATATGGTTGGTACCGGGAAGAGAGGGAGGAATCAAGAGATTCAACCAGAGACTCTGCCCGACTCCGACTCAGTCAACACATTCTCCAGGAACGGTCTTACCAGGAATATACAAAAGACTATATGTAAATATTGTGTACACCTTCTTGTTTCAATACATTTTGTTCTAAGTACATTTTGTGTTGCATTATTATTCCATGCATTAGTCAAGTTTCAACAATGGCGACAAGGTAGAAAGAACTATACGAAAAAAAAGAAAAAAGAATTTATAATTGATAGCCTTCAACAATTGGGACAAGTCATTGAAGAACCCAGGCTGAAGGAAACAATTATTAATTAAAAGTCCAACATCTAATGGAACGGCGAAGGATTCTGAATTTCTGGATATTTAGAACTCGTTGAAGAACGACTAAGCATAAAGGAACGTTCACTCAGAAAAATTTGAAAGGTGTCGTAAACGAATAACGGTGATTTAAAAAAAACGGGCCGACTACAAAAACATGCATGGAATTAAAAGGCGCACAAATACATCGTGCCTTACTATGATGTCGTCTAAGGAGGCGCACGCAAAGTCTAAATCATTCAACATACCCAAATCCGGATGCCGAAGGAACAAACTCCAGAAATCGATGGTCAACCATATTGAATGCATTAAATTGATCCGCGCAGATTCACAATCGTCTTTCTCGATGATCAAGCGTACCAAATGAAGGTTATCCTGAATAGTCCTGCCCTTTAGAGCACAAGGCTGTTCCTATATCATGAGACTAGAGAGGACAGCCTACAAACTGCTGGCTATGATCTTGGTTAAAGTGTTCAACTCTGAGTTTGACATCGTCAAAGTCCGATAATTACCTATCCCACCCTTGTTTTGTTCTTGAAGAGAAACTTGATCATACACTTGGGGAAGATTTGAGGTATAGATCCCTGCTTGATCCAGTTGTTGTAAATCAGTTCCAGCAAGCTCCGTTTGTAAAGACCATCTAACCCTGGAGTCTTGTCCCGACCAACCAGCTTCAGCGCTTCCCAGATCTCAGACTTTGTGATGGGACTCTCGTATTCAGCCACCTGGACGATTTGAGGCATAGACCCCCCGCTTGATCTAGTTGTTGTAAATCATTTCCGACAATGGGTCAAAGAGGGCGACTGCCTAAAGTACAGTACGGAAGGAAGACCATCTAATACCGGAGTCTTGTCCCGACCAACCAGCTTCAGCGCTTCCTAGATCTCAGACTTTGTGATGGGACCCTCGCAGTCATCCGCCTCGACGAGGATAAAGTCGGCCAAATAGCTGTCGAAGTGAACAGCTCTCTGGTAAACAAATCCTGAAAGTGGTCTTGAAAAGCCTCACATATGCCCGCATTTTAGTCAAGATCCACTTGTCTGTCAATGTGAGACTCGAGATGCGTTGATTGGATGAATTTCGACCCTCCTCTGCATGTAATTCAGCGGCTATATTTGTGCCTCGGAAGACATTCTTTTATCCTAGCCCTAACTATCAGACCTTCATCCTTTTTGATAAGCAAGGAGACCAGCTCCGCTCTAACTTGGAATACACCCTCACTATGACAGGGTTTGATTGCCCGATCAACTTTGGCTTCACATGCTGTTTTCGGCGACAATAATCAGCAGCAAACGATGAACTTTGGATTTTAATATATTCCTCTGATTATTCTAAGTCACAGCCCCGTCACTTCCCGCTGTAGCATTAGTAGCAGCTGTTCCTGGAAACCTCTGCTGTAAAATAATGACAAGTTCAAGGCTTATATAAGTGTAAACGAATTCGGACGAGCTTAAGATCCCTGTAAACTATAGTATGGAAACTTGGACAATCTAAAAGTCCTATGTAGACACTTTTAACTAGTACTCTGTCGAGGTGGTTAGAACTCAGCATTGAAGCCGAGCTGCCCGTATTAGTCCAAATCCACATTTCCTCCCGGAGATTTTCATTACAATGCTTATCGAAAACGTTAAACTTGGCGAAATGATTTCACATCTGTTAGTATCCGATCTTTCCCTATTACGATCTAAAAGACGACAATCCAACCCCCGCTAAAACTACCCGACGAGATGTCATCAAAAACTGCTCGATACGCCGAAACATATCAGGCCACTCCGCATGGTCTTTGAGCGCAATGAGACGAAGAGTCTTATCGTTTATGGTAATATCCATCATGCGTGTCTTGTACAATCCACCCCGTGACGCTGAAGATACATCCACCCCGTGACGCTGAAGATACATCCACCCTGTGACGCTGAAGATACATCCACCCCGTGACGCTGAAGATCGTAAGCGTTTCTCGCCCTGTGAGATTCCGATCTCCGGTGCCGAGAATTCAAACTCGCTAACCAGAGTACCATTATCAGTCCGATTATGGTTGAGAATCTGGCTTGAAGATGGCTGGGGAAAGGAAACCAAAAACCTCTCACATTGACTCTTTACCACCTCGGTCTTGATAGAACCGTCTTAGGAGAGATAGCCAATGTCCAAGGGATATGTAGTTTTTAAAGCCCTATAGAGGGTAAAAGAAGACTGGAACCCTCCCTGAACAAAATTGTTTGTGTTTTTTTAATTTTAACATTGTCTATGATGAATAGTTTGTGATTCATTTTATGATTTGTTGGCCTCCTCGACCATACCCGTATCTGTTTCGCCCTCGACCCACTTCGGGTCACTGCAAACACACATTTTGCATTAAGATATTTTCCCCGTAATGTTTAATTGATAACAAGTATGCTAAGAGTTTTATCCTACTGCTGTAGTTCTTCGGTCTTTCTGTCTGGACTGGAGAAATACGGCAGACGTCCTCCGCTAAATTTTAAGGTACTTTGCCGGAGTTTCCTTTGCCTTTATAGACGGTCTTCTTTGCCCTTTTGAAGGCGGGGGTATTTCCTGGTGTTTTGGGGGAGAGGGGTTGGTAGTAGAACTTGGTGTATGAAGTGGGATTTTTCTGAAGGCACTGGGATCTCTACTGAATGGGATGAGTGTGTCGATGAATGTTTTGGCAATTTCACAACAGGGAAGGACAGGGTAGAGATCGAGTGGCGTGCTGGCTTTTTTTGGTGGTGATTTTTTGTTAATTTTAGCTTCTAAGTCAGCTTTGAGTTGCTTAATCTTTTGTTTTTCGTAACCAGGATCATATTGCAACTGTATGGTTCGCGAGGGAGTGGGTCTGTACTACCTTAAACCTGGGAGCTTTAGAGGACTGACGCCCGGCTGCCTAAGAGTTTCCTTCTAATCCTACAAACGACCAGCCGTTTCCACTTTTCCTTCTCCACAACTGCACAAGGAGTGAACAAAGGCTTTTCGGGGAATGTGAGCCGTAACCCGGGCCCAACCTAGGGATTTACCACTATGGTTCCAGTCACAGGCGGAAATAACTGACTCAACCAGAGGAGTATTTTGGTCGCTAGGGGCCCGAATTCCAAAGGCCTTTTTCTCTGGGAAGGAACAGAAAAAGTGACATATCTTTCCACACTATCACCACGTTGTTTTCGGACCGGCATTTTTAGGTCCGCTACATCCAGACAGTAGGGTACAGACAGGATGGCTTCAGAATCCAGTATGATGTCGAAACTTCATCGCACATTTAAGTTATCACAGGTCGTACCTAGTATTTGTCGGTACTGCGACAAGTAGGCGACTAGAGTCTCCTCGATAAACAGAAGGGGGACCTCGAATACCGCTACTTTGGTCATACGCCTACCGTCGTACTAGGTTCTAATTTTCAAGTTTTTTGTTATCAATTGGCGACTTGCTGCTTTTACGCAGTCACCAGGCGTGGGTAGTAATATGATCCACATGAAAAAGGCTGATCCATTAATTATTCTTTGTGGATTAACTCACTGTGTTTTTCGTGGAGCGTCAAATTTTGAGCGTACGCTTGTCCACCACGAAGATTAACACAATTTTTTTCATTTTTTTCAGTCCTTGGGATCTTTCAAGCCCTATCTTCCTTTTTAAGGTATGCTTAACTGTTGGCCCGCTCCAAAATCTCAAATGATTACCTGAACTCAGCATTGTCGTTCTTCTTGGCATTAGATTTTTGGGTTAGTAATATTTTGGCCATCATTGACCCACCTTCTATCGTTTTCTTTTCTATAATTTCATCGTTGACTTATTTTATTTTGGGGTTTTTAGTCACATCTGGGTTGTTCAAGGAGTCGAAAACAATTTTTTGTCAGGTGGATGTAGACCCAAATACATCCTACTTTATCAACCGACGCGTGTCAGAGATTTTAGTTAAAAGTCTTTCGTATCAGGCCAAACAAGTATATTTTTTTTTAAAGAGAAATCATATAAAATAAAATGAAGAAACGGTAATAAAATACATTTCTTCCCTGAAATGTACAAATAAAACAAATAATACACAAGATAAAAATAGAACTAGAAAGAAAATATTTTAATAAACAGAGGAGATTACATTTGGATAAATTTCGGAATTAGTGGTAACAGTAAATTGAAATTAAACAAAAAATTCTAATATGACTCAATAATTATACCATATAAAACGACTCAGAAGAAGTTTAAAATAAAACTTATAACAGCAAAATTAACACAAAATGAAAGCAAGTAAAATTAAAAATATCAGGATGAACAATTAAGACAGAAAAACGCGTAATCAGAATATATATATATATATATATCAGATATATATATATACATCAGATATATATATATATACACATGTAATCATATATATATATATATATATATATATATATATATATATATATATCCGATGCGATGAGAACGAAAGTAATATAGAAATTCCAACGTTCACAGCATTAATACAAAAGAGAGCTCGATACCGATAGTAGAGCGATAATTATTTATTTATTATAATTTTATCATATAGACAAAACCATTTTACTAACTACAATGATGCAACTTCGTTTCAGTGCATTTCAACTGCACTTCGATGGGTGAAAATCGAAAATGATTTTCAATTCTCACCCATCGAAGTGCAGGTGTGACACACTGACATTCGCATTTATGATTTTCATTTTCGATTCTCAACCGTCAAAATGCAGTTGAAATGCACTGAAACGAAGTTACATCTTTCTAGTGAGTAAAATGGTTTTGTCTATATGATAAAATATATATATATATATATATATATATATATATATATATATAGAGAGAGAGAGAGAGAGAGAGAGAGGCACGGTGGAGTAATGGATAGCGGCTTGGATTGAGTTCAAATTCCAGTCGAATCCATTACATTCACTTACGTGCTAATAACCTTGGGAAAGGTATGAATCCTCTTTCTCTCCCTCAGCTATGGGTAAAATAGCAGGACAGACTGGGTTCTATAGCCTTGGATGGCAACCCTGAATTCAAAACCTGTGGAGGGTCGTTTGGGAACCTTGTGGCATTCGGTGCACCAGGTCTCTGTATTCGTCCCTTCAAAAAGTGTGGATGGTCCTGCACAAGGCCTTCACCACTATAATCACATCTCATGTGCCGGTGTCAGGCTGTCGGTTTCCTGGAAACTGATCTGCTTGACCCTCATACGTCGAATCTCAACGGGAGAGTCGATTATATATATATATATATATATATATATATATATATATATAATGGATCGCTGAATAAGAATCAAGACAATGAAAACGAAAAAGAAAAGAAAACAATAGTCTAATACAACTAAAAGTTAAATTAGAAGAAAAATAGAAGTTCGGCTTCTTGGCGGGGTTGGGGGTAAAAATGAACAAAAAATTTATAACAGAAAAAGGGTAAGTCAATATAAAGTTCAACTTATCAAACAAGCTTTTTTTTTTTTTTTTGTTAAAAGTTCCATGCAAGCCAAAAAACTTCAGATCAAGCCCAAACAGGACGGGCACGAAGCAAGACTTGAAATGGTCAGCTTTATTTGACTCATTTTGTTTTCGTGCTTAAAAACGTTTTTTTTTATTTTGATGCCCGGTTGCAAGCGAGAAAAGAGATAGGATGTACCACGGACCACTAACATATACAGCCCCATATATTACATTTCAGACTCATTTCTAACAGGCTGTTTGGTTTAAAATCAATTTATGTCTGCTTTATCTAATTTAATTTATACGTCTGTCTTAGCAGAACAAATAAGTAATACTTTTAAAGGAAGTTCAACAAAAAAAAAAAAAGAAAACGGAAATTAAATAGATCTCTGAAAAGAAATACAGAGAAACCCGGATATAAGAGAGATTTTTTCTGGTCCCAAAATTAGAGCCTGTGTTAATGCAAACGAAATCGACCAAAACCGGATATAAGAGAAACCCGGATATAAGAGACTTCGTCTCCGGTCCTGACAACTCTCTTATATCCGGGTTACACTGTAAATATTAACCAACGTAAAAATAAAAGTAAAAATAAATTACTCAGAAAGAGGGTTTTAACAAAAGAGAAGATTAAATTTGGATAAAGTTCGGCGTTTAGAAAGACGTAACATTACCTTAAAATAAAACAAGGAATCTAATGTGACTACATGACTACAAAATAAAACTACACAGAAGAACTTGTAATGCAACAGAAAGTTACACTCGAAGACAAATAAAATTCCGGCTTGTAGGCGAAAGGTTCAAACAAATAAAAAAATAACAACTGAAAAGGTAAAAATAAAAATGAAAATCACAAGACAGGATAAACCAAATAAAATCCAGCTTATCAAAAGAAACCTCAGTAATAGTTCCATGCAATTAAAAAATTTGACTCATTTTGTTTTAGTGCTTAAAAACGTTTAATTTATTGATGGATGGTTACAAGCGAGAGGGGAGATGGTATGTGGATATATTGTTACCACAATGTACCAATACTTCTAAATTTTTTAAAACAACTATAATTTATTTTGTTTAATAACGTAAAAAAAATAAGAGGGTTTTTTTTCGCTCCTTTTGCCTGTTTTTATTTAAATTATTTGCTCTGGATTTACATTGAGCTCCCTGTATTTAAGGATTACCTAATTTTTCATAAACTAACTAACTAACTAACTATATATATATATATATATATATATATATATATGTGTAAGCAAATATATGGATATAGATCCGACAGTATGAAGAAAAATATACAGAAAAAACAAACAAAAATCTTAATATGCAATTATGCTGTATTAATGTTAATATAAAGTCAACGTCGGAGCACAACTAATCCAAACAGATAATTGAAATTTAATCTTATGTCCATCGTCTTTTCGTGTTGAATTTTTATATGTTCTAATGTTAATTATGTTTAAATGATAATGTCCCGAAGATGGTCTAAAATAGACCGAAACGTCCGACGTTGACTTTATATTAACATTAATACAGCATAATTATATATTAAGACTTTTGTTTGTTTTTCTGTATATTTTTCTTCATACTGTCGGATCTATATCCATATATTTGCTTACACACACATATATATATATATATATATATATATATATATATATATATATATATATATATATATATCAGACGAAGAAGAAAAGATTCGAGGCAACAGATATATGGGTCTACAGAAGGATGGTAAGGATGCCATGAACCGAACTTGTGAGCAACGATTAGATTTTTGAGAGAATGCAAACAAAGACGAAACTTACACTTCACATCAATAAGAGGCAGCTGTAAATTCTGGGACACGTCATAAGAAAGGAGGGCTTAGAGAATCTGATACTCACAGAGCGAATAGAGGGAAAGGGGGGACATTGATTGACATACTTAACATGCCTAAGCAAGTGAATGAAGTGGCCTGGTAGAAATAATAAAAAGACAGAATTTCTTGGGAGTTAAAAGGGCAGAAAGACGTGGAAAGCCATAATCGGCTACGCCATGAAGAGACACTACAAATGAAAGATTTTAAACATTTTATATTTTTTTTTTTATTCAAGTTTCTGAAACCAGCTACGAACATATTGACTCTTCCAATCTGATTAATTGGGTTAGTTTTTTCATTTTTATTCTTTTTGAAATTATGAAAAATGGGCGCAGCTTATTGGTAGATGTCAATGAATTAAAACTCATCTACACGCCTTCTGCCGGAGATAACATTTTCTACGTTCATTACCAGCAAATTGACAACGGAGAAACTTTG
>CAHIKZ030000949.1:75000-100000 GCA_903632075.3 Acanthosepion pharaonis
CAGTCAGCACCCGTATGTAAAAATATGTGTTGGAGTTGTGACATCATTAGCAACTTGTTGAGCATTCGTTTTTGTTTTCATGTACGTGATAAATGGTCACATTCATTAAAATATATATATTTCGTTAAAACAAATGCTCTTTCTTTTTCAGATAAACAAAGGATAGCAGTTTCGTTTTGGTAGGGGATAAAATTTACAAAACATTTAACAATTGATTGGAATTCATCTCCGGGATCAGCTACCAGATTTATCGGACTTACGATAAAAACTGAATTAAATAGTTGTGTCATCTGCATAACTACTTCGTTGGAAAGTGATGACACCGAGACGAACGTTGATGAAGATTAGAAACAACTTCGATTCTATAATGGAGCCGTGGGGAGGCCCTGCATTAATGTGAAATGAACCAGAAGCGAGAACGTTTAGTACAAACTCCATTACTCGATTTTTTGAAAACGGGACAACATATGCCGTGTTAAAAAATAATAATACCAAAAAAAAGTCTCCATCTTTCTACCCCTCTGCATATCACTATATCATGACGCAATGATTCGAAGACCTTTTCTGGACGGCCAGCTTGCATCCATTATCGGAATCTTTGACTGTTTATAAGTGTCTACAACATCTGATCTAATGTCAATTGACACGAAGTGGTCTTTATATTATATATATATATATATATATATATATATATATATATATATATGTGTGTGTGTGTGAAAATTTATAGAAAATAGGAAGGAACTGGTTAAGTAAATAATCCAAAAGTCCCTTAGTGTTTTAGTTATTATTTTTTTAAAAATAGTGCTCGATACAAAAGTAGAGCATAAATATAATTATTTATTTAAAATATGATTCAAAACGCTACAAAAAGTCTCATGTTTCAAAACAAGAGCCAAAAACTTCAATATAATTATTTAAATTAAATTGAGTTAAAATAAGCTCTGTTCCATCTTCAAGCGAAATTTTTTTTTGAATCTATTTTAGCTCAATTTAATTTAAATAATTATATTGAAGTTTTTGGCTCTTGTTTTGAAACAGTAGACTTCTTTGTGTAGCGTTTTAGAATCATATTTTTAAAATATATATATATATATATATATATATATATATATATATATATATATATATATATATATATTGAACAATAAAAAATATTAAAAAATTAAAATCTTCAGACACACAAAGATTAATATTCTTTCGTTTTGTTTTATTATTATTTAATTTAGATTCTTCGACTAGTTTCGGCCAAAATGGCCATCATCAGGAGAAGAAATATTTCTGCTTGCTGGTAGCAGTGAACTACAGAAATTAATGTCATGATGGAGAAAAGGAACATTTGTCTGTAGTTTTCATTTGTTTTTTTTTACTTTTTGATCTTTTTAACATGAATCTTTTAACCTTCCTGTGTTTGGCTAAAAAAAATATATATATATATATATATATATATATATATATATATATATATATATATATTAGCAACGTGTTGAGGGTATGCTTTTGTTTTAATGTACGTGATAACTTGTTTCATTCATTAAAAGAATATATTTCGTTAAAACAAATGTTCTTTCTTTTTCAGATTCATCGTGTAATAAGAACCAGTATCAAGTCATCAGCATGAAACTGAGTCTACTTTTTCAAGTCGGATTGGTTACAATTCTCTTGGATCAAATGGCCAGTGCGGAGAACATTCTTTTCTTGTCTGTACCCTATTATGGCCACATCAATCCCATGGTGAGAGCAGCTGAAGAGCTGACAAATTATGGACACACCAGCTACATTCTTTCCACTGAGGAATTCAGTGGGAAATTCGGGCCAGTCAAAAAGGGAGTCAATTTTATTATAACGAAGGAGTTTCCAGAGTTTAAGATATTTAATGAGATAGTCTTAGAATTGTTACTATTTCCAGAGAAATGTGAATTGAAAAAATCATTCAGTGCACTGCATCAACTCTGTGATTGTTATCTCTTAGACGAAAAGCTTTTCTTGAGGCTAAAATCATTAAATGCATCTCTCGCGATTATTGATGCAAATTTCGTGAGTAACTGCTTAGCTGTCTTCGCGTACAGACTTGAGATTCCTTTTATTCTGCAAGGAGTACACAACCAAATCAACATACACCGCACACCGTGGGCAATTTCAGTATTCCCGCATTTTTTTCTCTACAACGTGAAGTTACGGTCTTTTACGAAGAGAATCATGACAATGTTTTTTCATTTGCAAGACTACTTTAATCCAGCAGCTGGTTCTCCAGGCAAAGATATTAAAGTCTATGCGCCTAAACGGCCGGATATTTCTTTTGATGAACTCTTACGACAAGCACAACTGTATATTGTCGATGCAGATCACTTTTTATCTCTACCGTTGCCATCACTTCCCAATGTCAAATACATCGGGGGAATAGCTGTCCAGCCGGCAGGACCTGTCAAAGGAAAAATCTTGGAATTTATTAATGCTTCTAAACATGGAGTCATCGTTGTATCTCCAGGAAGTCTTGTCAGTTGGGACATTCACGTAAAGAAAATGGAAGAAGCGTTCACTATGATCAAATACGATGTCGTCTGGAAACATTCAAATACATCTTATTCCCGTCCAAATGTTCTGATAACAAAATGGCTGCCCCAGAACAATCTTCTTGGTCATCCAAACACCAAATTATTTATCACCCACTGTGGAAACAGTGCTCAATATGAAAGCTTGTACCACGCTGTTCCAATGATTGGATTTCCGGTTCTTGCAGATCAACCAATTAATAGCAATAATATAGAATTAAAAGGTTTCGGAATTTCGATGGACCTTAATAATTTCACAGTCGACGAGTTGGTCAGAAATATCGAGGAAGTCATTGAGAATTCAAAATACAAGAAAAACATTGCAAAGCTGAGCGAAATATTTCGATCCCAAGATCTCCCATCGGCCAGAGCAGCCCGTCTTGTAAATGAGATCCTGAAATATGGAGGCGATCATTTAAGATCAGAGATTCAAGACATTCCGTTGTATGAGTTTTTAATGCTTGATATTTTGGCCGTCCTTTTTGCAGTTGGTTTCATGATTTTGTTTCTGGCGGGATTTCTTTTTAGAAAGTGTTTCTCGGTTGTTTGCAAAAACAAGAAGACAAAAACAGAATAGGTCTGGCAATTATTGATTGTATTTGGATACTATATACAGAAAAATGAGTATTCTTTATATGTTAATTTTATTATTATTTTATTATAATATATTATAACAAAAACATGTTGAAATCGCTACAGAATAGCTTTTGTGTTTCGGCCACTTTCTGCCTCTTCAGGCGATGGTAAGTAACTGGTATTTAAATGATTTTTAAGAAAATTTCAGAAATAGTGTTACCTCTTTTCCGAAAGATGAATGGAAGTGGGAGAGAAAACACAAAATCAGAACTAAAAATAGGCTTGTGGTTTTGTCTTGATCAACCAATTAAAAATCAGTTCTACGATAAATAGAAAATTAAGCTCAGAGGGTGGATTTGGGGGAGCTATTTTTACATGACATGATACACCGGAACTTAGACAGGTCATCATATCTGCCCAAATATATATATATATATATATATAGTCATCTAGTTTTAAGGTGGGCTATATTTATGGGGTAAAGTACTCAATATCAGAGATAGAGCGTATGTAAATATAAATATAAAAGTGAATATTTAAGTCAACACTCAGAGGCGACAGGCGTGCTAGACGATTGCGTCTAGCATGAAACAGCTTGTTGCTTCTGAGTATTGACTTCAATGTTCATTTTATATATATATATATATATATATATATATATATATATATATATATATATATATATATATGTGTGTGTGTGTGTGTGTGTGTGTGTGTGTGCGTGTGTGTGTATATTATCATTATTATTATTTTATTATAAAATCTTATAACAAAAACATGTTGAAATCGCTAAACAAGAGCTTTCGTGTTTCAGCGCTACTTTGTACTTCATCAGGCGATGATAAGAAAATTTCAAAAGCAAAATGGGGTGGTGTGAAAACACGAAGTCAGAACTAAAAATAGACTTGTAGGTTTGTCTTGATCAACCAATTAAAAGTCAGATCTACGCTAAATAGAATATTAAGCTTAGAGGGTGGAGTTATTTTTACATGACATGATACACCGGAACATAGACAGGTCATCATTGACAATTACGGAAAACAAGTAAATAACACATGTATTGTGATTGTAGACAAATGTGACGTCATATTTGTCTACAAGACAATTTTTATAGACAGTGAAAATTCTTCCCCACTATTACCTTAAACTATAACATCCTTTGGAATATATATATATATATGTATGTGTGTGTGTGTATATATATTATCATTATTATTATTTTATTATAAGATCTTATAACAAAAACATGTTAAGGTTTAATCTCCCTCCTTCTCTAGTACGTTACCCCTCATACTTACACTCTCTCTAAATTCTGTTTTTATTTCTAGAGTTGTTTTTTTCTGTTTTCTTTTTGAATTTGTCGGTCTGGTGAATTGGATCGTTATTTACGATTCCAATGGAATAAATTATGACCATGGAATATTAATGTTTAAGCCTTTTTATTATATATATATATATATATATATATATATATATATATATATGATTTACGTATATAAATATATACATTACGTGTTTTATAACAAGTTTGAAGTAATAAACCTATGTTTATATAGATATTTACGTGTATGTTTGTGCTTGTATATGTCATTTGTTGTGAGCGTATGAAAACTCATATATAAATGTAGATTAATTTTTCAGTTACCTTTAAAAATATAAATTAGTTTTTACTTTTAATTATAGAATTGTATTTGAATTTTAAATTTTTGTGTAATATTGCATGCAAACGCGAGATTAAAAATGTTAATGTTTAAATTTCATTTTTATATTCATCAATACGCCCTTTCATATCTATCTATCTATCTATCTATCTATCTCTCTCTCTCTCTATATATATATATATATATATTATTACAGTAAAGAATGACCCAAATTCTTTTAAACAAAGAAAGCCATCTAGGTTATGCTTAAATACCAAACTTGGGGTTTCTTTACATTCACACTATCCGTCTAAAAAGCAGATATTATTGCATAAAAGAATGGCCCAAATTCTTTTAACCAAAGAAAGCAATCTGAGTTATGCCTAAATACCAAACTTGGGGTTTGTTTTATTTGGATGCTCTCCGGTCAAAAACCATCATGTTTACAGAAAGAAAGGGCAGAGCATTTTAAAACAAAGGTCATGTGTTTATTAACCGATGAAGACTTTTGGGGTGAAGAAATTAGATATGTCATTTTTTTAGGTGTATTTGGGGGGGTGTCTATATAAATGAATGCACACTAGGCCCCAACGCGACACGCAGAAGATCAGGCCCAACAGAGTCGTCAATAATTTGCTCCGGTCACGTGAACAGCTGTTGCCTCACAAGAGAATACCATTATTTCTGTGACCATAATGAACAAACGGACACATCCATGACAGGTAGGCTTGCTTCCACTGTTGTTAATTTGTTGATGTTGCTGTGGTTATGATATCATTGGTTTGTCAAGGCTTTTATATTTCAGAACGTTCATGAATATTCATCAGCTGATTGAAAGTTTAGTGTGTCCTCCATATATTTTGACTGTGCTTTAAACTACATAATAAATATTCATGAATATTCACAAATTCAAAAAATTGATAAACCAAATCATGGCTCAAATATATAAATACGTGAAACAAAATAAATCCTATATTTACCTTGAGAGATTTCCATGAAGACGAATAGTTTTCCTCTTGTCTTTAAATATATATGTATATATATGTATATATAAATGTGTATATATATATATGTATATATATGTATATATAAATGTGTATATATATATATATATATATTGAACAATAAAAAATATTAAAAAATTAAAATCTTCAGACACACAAAGATTAATATTCTTTCGTTTTGTTTTATTATTATTCAGGAGTAGTTCTGCCACGGAATATGTGAGTGAGCGGCGCTATGTGGGTCTGATATGAATCTCTTCGGTGTCGAGGCCCGGTTGGTACAGTTGGTATGTTGTCTGCTTGCCAACCCAGCTGTCAGGGTTTCGATATCTGGTGGTGGATGCGCACTGCTGATGAGTCCCAATTATAGGACGAAACGGCCGTCCAGTGCTTCCTCTATTTTTCAGTTGAGACTTATATCGGACTCAATGAATTTATTCATTTATATGTTTATCAAATCCTCCTACTTATTTATGTATTTATTGTTGCTTGATCCAGCTTCTAATGCTCCAGTTGGCGCGGCTTGGTGATAGAAGTCGTGGCTCCAGGAGGCACAGTCTTATGGTTATATATTGAACTCAGGAGTAGTTCTGCCACGGAATATGTGAGTGAGCGGCGCTATGTGGGTCTGATATGAATCTCTTCGGTGTCGAGGCCCGGTTGGTACAGTTGGTATGTTGTCTGCTTGACAACCCAGCTGTCAGGGTTTCGATATCTGGTGGTGGATGCGCACTGCTGATGAGTCCCAATTATAGGACGAAACGGCCGTCCAGTGCTTCCTCTATTTTTCAGTTGAGACTTATATCGGACTCAATGAATTTATTCATTTTTTTTTTTTTTTTTTTTTTTTTTTTTATATATATATATATATATATATATATATATATATATATATATATATATATATATATATCAAGTATGTGGTGCAGTTCAATTTACATTACATGAATCATTCATACAAAAAACAGATATAGAAGTTAATGATATAAATGGCGAGAATACATCTTCGCAAACAAATTTAATAAAGTACATTAACCCCGAACCTGTAGATGAATGTTATGATCCCTGTTTATAAATTCCAGTTGCATAAGGTCTTTTTTAGTTTATTACAAGCTTTCATCTGTTCATACAGACATCTTCAGGTACGGAAATAGATTTGTTTTTGTTTTTTTACTTCTCGGTAATAATAGGACAATGAAAATATAGATGTAATTCGAAAAATGTTTTTAGAAATGTGTTATTGTTAATTGTAAGAAATCTTTTTCGAGCGTGCGGTCGCAACGCTGCGGTTGAATTTTTAAATTTTAAGATTGTGCAAAAGAATTCTCCTATTACCATATTAGTACAAAAACGCACATTGTATGAATTATTCATGTGATATATATATATATATATATATATATATATATATATATATATATATATATATATATATATATATGATTGATTTTTACTTATTAACCCAAAACATTTTATATCGTAAACGTTAATTTTAGTGGATATCCGTATTTGAATAGACATTCTATTTATTTATTAAACGATATATTTATTTATTTTCTTCTACTCGACTGAATATTTAATAAATAATTAAAAAATATATTTAATAAATAAAATCAGAAAGAATAAAATCACAAAAGAATACTCTTACTTCGGTGACCGCAGGGAACACACGAGCATACGTGTGACAAGCAATCTTGCTTCCACTATTGTCTAATGATTACGAATTTATTTCGCAAATCACCACCCGCTAAATTTTGGTATATAACAGAACATTTTAATCACCAGTTTTTTTTTCTTTTTATATACAAGAAACCTGTTATTAGTTTTATCAATAATGGTGTACATTTTTTGAAGTTTTTTTATTTATTTATTCGAACCCTGATTCCAATCATTTTACTTGGACGTAACTGCAGAAAATCTATCACTGCCACATGTAAGAATTACGCAATCTTATCTGTTGTACACAACGTACGCCTATTGAGGTTCATATGCCGTAAAACAAACCAAACCAAAAACAACGTACACATTTGGTTTATCGCTAGACATGGCCATCAATCCGAATATCGTAATATTTTGGGAAACCTGAATCAACCCTCTCGAGACGACACACAAGCTTCGGCCGAAAAGTGGGGGTCGGGGAAGCGGATATCCCTTAAGGTCGGTGTTACTAAACAAAGCTAACGGATCTAGAGACTGAGGAAGAAGAGAAGAGACGGGAGAGAAGATAGCAGTGTGGGTGACATCGGTGACATATCAACATGATTCAAGTTAACGGCTTTATTTATTGTTTTTATACTAATTTTCCGTCAATACAAAAGCCAAGAGCCACTCGAGATAGAGCGTTATTGTGGGGTATTATATGAATCTAAGAAAAAGCAAGAAATGTACTTCATTGAAGACAACGATTAATTCTAGACTTGACAAGGTTAAAATTGTCGTGATTGGGAAAATATTAATGTAAAATTATGCTACTTTAGTTTCCGCAAAGATGACAAATAATCTCTCCGTATAAAAAGAAAGAATTTAAAGACAGCAAATTATTGGAATTACCTTTAATCTCTCCAGATATTAATCCAATAAAACTCTTGTGGCTAATCATTAAAAGAAGTTTATAGGAGAATATAAAACGAACAATCAAAAAGAAATAAAAACTGTCAAATATGAAAGAGTAGAAAAGTTACCAGAATAAAATAGAGATTGATGACGATTAAAAAATAAGAAGTTCAATAAGATGTCCATATTAATATGAAAAAAAAAAAAAAAATGAAAAATAAAAAAAAAATAATAAAATAATAATTTTTTTCTGAAATAACGTATTTGGTAGTTTAAAACTTTATTTTGCAGCGCGAAGGTTGAACATTAAGTTTTAAATAAATATCAAAAAATTATCGGAGGATGTTGCTGTAGTACGCATAATGAAGCCGCTTGGCACATATTGGCTTTGGACGTAGTTGCGCATGCGCACTAAGATATAATGTGCGCACTCACTTTCCTTTTATGTATCATTATTTGGAAGAAAATTGGGTAGAGTGCTTGGAAGGGAAGCGTGTAGAGTGTAATCGGTTCAACACTGCACAAAGGTTCCATCAGTAGTCATTACTAAGCACAATATTATCCGGGTCCAACAACCAACGATATTTTCCTCTTCAAAAATTAAATCCTACTTGAAAGGGACAAGATTTCAAGACGTCCTAAAATTCCAAGAGAGTGCGACGAGGCAGCTGCTCACTATCCCTCGAAAAGAGATGAAGCAATGCCTCTCTCTCAGTAGAAACGACGCTGTATAAAGTGTGCGACTTCAGAAAGGGACTACTACGAAGGAGATTAAATGCTGAATTGATATGTATTGTAGTTTTTTTTTTTTTTTTTTTTTTTTAAGCATTACGCCCCGAGCAAGGCGTGAAGCCACTAGGATGCAGGGGGGTGCAGAAGATTTGGAGCGAGAGCAGATAGGAGTGATAGAAGAAAGGATGAGGAGAAGGATAGTGAATAGATCAAGGTAACTGGAGATGTCGATTGACATTACATTTGAATAGTTGGAGATTATAGCTCTCAGGGAAACAGTAATAGGGAAGGGTGTTCCATAGGCGAGAGGTGCGAGGTATGAAGCAATTGGAGTAGAAGAGACGGCTACATTTAAAAGTTTCTACAGTGTAAGGGTGGGAGCGGGATGCCAGCCTCGTAGGGCGCTTGAATTCATGGAGTCTGGGAACCAGTGAAAACAGCTCATCGGAGCAATTACCATGGAAGTATTTGTAGAAAAGACAGAGAGAGGCGACGGCGCGTCTGTGAGAGAGTGACTGTAGACGAGACGCCAGATCAGGGCCAATTATATTGCATATCCGGCTCTGGATCTTGTCAAGAACTCCGAGGTAAACAGAAGGTGCCCCAGACCATATATGGCAGCGATACTCCATGCAAGGGCGAATGGTTGATTTGTATATTTGAAGTATCGATTCCGCGGAGAAAAATTTCCTGGCGCGACACAGAGAGCCAACTTTCCTTTCGGTGGAAGAATCAATGTCTTTGTTCCATCTCAGGTCAGCAGTCAACGTGAGACCGAGCAGACGCAGGGAGTTGCTCTCAAGAAGTTGGGGGGGGAGGGAAGGATCTCTGTGGTGATTAATAGAGAGTAGTTTAGTTTTTGAGCCGTTAAAGTTGACCAGCCAATTCTTGCCCCAATTAACAACCGATTGGAGGTCCATTTCAAGACGCACTGCCAGGTTAGTTTTGTCACCGACACTAGATTTGTTTTTGAGACAGGAGTAAATTGTGGTGTCGTCCGCGTAGATGCCAACTTGGGAATCTATGGCGTCAGGAAGGTCGTTGATGAAAATAAGGAATAGAGTGGGGCCAAGGATGGAGCCTTGGGGAACACCTGCGTTCGTGGGATAGGAACTGGAGGAGAATCCGTTGAGAACGACCTTCAATTCACGGTTTGACAGGAATGATTGTATTAGATCAAACAGTCGACCTGTAATACCAAAACCCTGGTGCTTACGAAGAAGGCCGGCATGCCAAACCCTATGAAACGCTTTGGAGATGTCTAGGGCCATGGCACGAGCCTCACCGTTATTTTGAAGGGCTTGGTAGACGGTTTCAGTGATGGCCGTAAGCACATCAGCTGTAGATCGGGCGTAGCGGAAACCATATTGCTTGTCTGAGAGCAGATGGGATGTAAGGTGGTTAACCACTTCGGCATTGATTAGGGCTTCGAAGACTTTGCCGAAGAGGGGTAGGAGACTAATAGGACGGTAATTAGAGGGGTCAGAGGGGTCTCCAGAGTTCTTAAAGACAGGAACAATGGATGAGGGCTTCCAGCAGTCAGGAAAAAAGGATTCCTTGAGGCAGTAATTATATAGTTTAGAGAGGGTGGGCGCTAGCTCAGGCGCGCATTTCTTCAAGACAATGGCTGGTATACCATATCCACCACTAGCCTTGTGGGGGTATAAATTGGAGATAATGCCTAATACTAATGACGGGGTTATGTGTAAACCGCTCAATAGGGCCCTAGTTCTTAGAGGGAAGTCTGGTATGGGCGTTGAATTAAATGAGAATTTCCGAGAAAAGCATTCAGCCTTGTCGGTAGAGGACGTCAAGACCTCGAACTTGTTGAATAAAGGAAGTGTGGACGATTTTCTATTGTTCAGAGACGCCAATAATCATTGGAGCCAAATTTGAGAGATGCAATACGCTCCTTCATCCGAGCAGCAAATATTGACTTAGCTTCGTTGAGGACACGCTTACACTCATTACGGACGGAGGCAAAAAGACGTCTATTTCAGTCCAACATGTCGCTACGAAATAGGTGAAAGAAGTGGTTCCTATGGGCAATGGCGGCTGAGCAAGCAGCGGAGAACCAAGGGGAGGAGTGCGACTTGACCATAAATTTCCTTGAGGGGATGAAAGCGTCGATTCCAGCTTTAACCGAGGATGAGACCTCAGAAGCACATTCTTGGACAGGGAGTGTAAAGACAACATCCCAGGGGACATCGCGGAGGAAGTCACGGAACGAGTCCCAATCCGCTCGTTGATAGTAGAACGAGGTTCTAGTGATGGGAGGTTCTTTGCGGGGTGTGGTGTTGAAGGAAATGTTAACAGATACCACGGCATGATCGGAGTTACCAAGAGGGCAGAGCTGCGTGGCGCTACAAGATTCGGGGATAGAGGTAAAACACAGATCGAGAAGGGAGGCCTTACCTGCCAGGTTGAGGGCAAAACGCGTGGGGAAGTTAACTATCTGCGTGAGGGATTGAGAAATTAAGTGTTTGAATGCCAGCCCGGTCAGTAGGAGCATTCTCGAGCCACTTGGTATCATGGGCGTTAAAGTCACCAAACACGAATATGTGAGCAAACGGGTGGAGGGAGAGGACCTTGTCTATGCTGTCAGATATGCTATCGAGTATCCCACAGTCTTAAGAGGATGGAGAGCGATAGAGGAAGAACTGATAGCTTACGGCATTGAAGAGAGATAGTCGGAGACACATGTACGAATGGTCTGGCGATTCGAGAGACAACTCTCTGGCCAGAGGGAGATGGTCCTTGACGTAGACACCAAGGCCGTTTTACTTTTTATTGCAACAATTACGATACTTTTTCTTTATTAGGCCTCAAATGTAGCCTAGTTTTTGCTATTTTTAATTTCAGAGTTATAAAGTTTGCTATGTAAGTAATGAATACATAAACAAAAAAAAAACAAAACAAAAAAACGTTGTATGGAGATCAGAGTATATTAAAAAGAATTGTGGTTTTGTTAAAGACACCGGGACAAAAATGCGATATTTATACTCAGTATGATATCAGAAAGATCAATACAAATGGAGAAGGATGTATATCTCTGCTTTATAGATTATGCAAACGCGTTTGATGAGTTTCGTCTCCAATACCTATTTGAACTGCTAGGTAAGCTTGACCTAATTGGGATAGTTATTAGAATAGTGCAGAACGTATACGTTATGCTTCCCCTATAGTGGAAGCATAACGGCCTGCATACGGATGGAAAATAAATTCAGTAAATATGCAAGAAATAAAGTGTCGCATAAAACAAAGATGTGTCTTCTCAATGGATTTATTCAGTCTTTATAAGTGAGGTGATCCTGATAATACTGGAACTCCTACCAGGATTTATTATTTGTGTATATAATTTTAACAAGATAAGATATGCAAATGACACAGTGTTGATAGAGATAGAAAGGAATTTCAGAAATTCCTAGAAAACTTTGAAAAAAAAAAAGAAAAAAATGCCAGAATAAAGGATGAAACATCAATTGTAAGAAGAGAGAATATATGGTTTGGTTTGGTTTATTTTGTTTTACGGCATATCAACTTCAATAGGTTATTTAATGCCGACAATATTTTTTATTGCTGTTAATATTTTGTTTTGTCAACAATCTGTTTCTCGTAATATTTTTCCTACTAAATCGTATTGCTGGTAAGGATTTTTTTCAAAAAAGTATTGCTGATAATAGTTAACTATCAGGTCATCCCATAAATTTTGTCCGAATTTTACCTTTTTTTTTAAAATGAACGAAATTTAAACAGTATTTTATAATGTCTAATGGAGGTGAACATTATTTGTATGTTTAGATGAATTTAAACTGATCAAATGTTATTTCAGAGAACATAAAATTAAATTTTGTTTGATTAAAACTCTGCTAGCATGGAAGTACCCGAGAATCATTTGAGGCACATAATGCTTTATGAGTTCAAGAAAGGAAACTCGGCAGCCGAAGCGGCTAGAAACATTCACTCAGTTTATGGAGAGAAATGTGTGAATGAAAGAACTTGCAGAAGATGGTTTGCAAAATTCAGAGGTGGAGATTTCACCCTTGAAGATGAAGATCGAACCGGACGTCCAGTTGAGTTTGATGTAAATCTTCTTGAAGCATCCCTTGAAGAAAATCCTGCTTTATCAATTGAGGAATTGGCAGTGGTTCTCAGTTCAAACCATACAACTGTTCATCGTCATCTTCAACAACTTGAAAAAGTTCCTAAACTTGGAAAATTGGGTGCCTGATGAATTGTCTGAAAACAACCTCAAATCCCGAGTTGACATCTGCTCATCTCTCCATTCTCGCCAACTTGTTTCACCTTTTTTGGATAGACTTGTGACTGGCGATGAAAAATGGATATTTTATCGAAATGTTCAGCGTCGTAGACAGTGGCTTGGTAAAGGGAAAGGACCCTCCCCAGTCACAGCCGAGAAGGGAACTTCATGGGCAAAAGGTTCTTTCAAACTGGTGGGATCGCCAAGGAATAATCCACTTTGAATTCTTACCACCTAATGCAACAATTAATGCTCAAATATACTGTCATCAATTAGAGCGTTTGAACCAAGCTTTGAGGAAAAAAAAAGACCTGCTCTAGTGAATCGAAAAGAGGTGATGTTTCATCAGAACAATGCGCGACCCAACACAGCAAGAAGCACGTCACAAAAGATCGAAGAACTTGGTTGGGAGAAAATTCCTCATCCACCTTATTCTCCCGATCTTGCTCCTTCAAACTACCATTTGTTTCGTAGCTTACAGAATCATTTGGAATAAACAGCTTTTGTAATACAGAAAGTGGTTAAAACTGACATTTGTGAGTTCTTTGAATCAAAACCAAAAGAATTTTACAGTAATGGAATTAGTAAGCTTGTTAATAGATGGAAGGAAGTCATAGATAATCAGGGAAAATACATTGTTGATTGAATCTGTAATTAAATGTAACATTTTGTCACTTGTCTTCTTTATTCAAAATTCGGACAGAACTTATGGGATGACCTGATATTTGCCCATAGCTGGGACCCTAACAAGTGCTACCACCCCGGGTCTTGGTGGGCCTGGGAACACCAGAAATTAAGAGGTGGTTCCACGCTTCCCAAAACCTTTTGATCAGAGGCCTTGCTGTTGGACGTGGTTTATCGTCTTGCTCAGGATGCGGATGTAGTTTAACGTCTTGTCAGCATGAGTAACAACCGAAGATACGATTATCGAACAGGAGACAACAAAATCAGTCAAGTACGAAAATGCAAATGTCTAGCAAGAGTTCTGGCAGGAAACGGAGAATGTGGCGCCGAAATCCGAAGGCTCATTGGAAACGTAAAAGATGCCTTGAAAAAGCTAAGCGAAGGAATAAGGAAATAAAAAGAAAATAACACTAAAGCGTTATGTAATATCAGTCCTCCTCTATGGCAGTAAATGTTGGACTATTACTTCACAGATGAAGAGGCTTGAGTCAACAGATATGTGATTCTACAGAAGGATGCTGGGAATTACATGAACGGAACATTTGAGTAACGAGGAAACTTTAAGCAAAATAGAAACAGAAAAGACGATTTTACTTAGAATCGGGAAGAGAAAACTGAAATTTCTAGGATACATAGTGAGGAAAGAAGACCTGGATAATTTCAGACTCGTAGGATATATTAGTCGTAGGAGGGACAGAGGTAAGTAGCTAACAACCTACCTGACGATCTTGTGTAAAAGGTTGGAAGAGCAGCGATTGAGAGGGATAAGAAAATGACCTACAAAGAATAGGAATTTGGAGAGAGCCATGATCGCTCACGTCCTTGGAGTGTACACGGAATATACGAGAAGAACTAAAAAGAAAGTAACAAAAAGAAAAAAATAGATTGAATCGCAAGAGGATCTTTGAAGAATCTGGTGTGTTTAGTGTTGACACGGTCAAAAACGATGACGAATATTAAGGCTTTAGTGAGGAGAAAGGACAATAAAAGAACAGGTTTAGAGAAGACAGAAGATGGCGAATGACGTTGCCTTTAAGTTTTTGATAATCTTATGTTTCTGAGAAAAAAAAAAACAGTCTAGAGTTACACAGACAAGAAATGAAAGAAAACGAATGGCAGCAGCATTTAAGACACGGATGAATGGATAGATTTGTAAATATGCAACATGAATTCTGATGAGAAGACTAGTCTGGAAAGTGTGTAGATTGCTTCGAAGCTAAAAGCTAAGCGAAGGAAACAAAGGTAAATGGTTGGAAGAGGAGCGACTGAGCGAGAAAAGAAAATGATCTCTTAAGATCTATCAAGGATAGGAATTCGGAGGAGAGCCTAGAGTTACACAGACAAGAAATGAAAGGAATGGCAGCAGTATTTAAGACACGGATGAATGGTAGATTTGTAAATATGCAAGATGAATTCTGAGGAGAAGAATAATCTGGCACGACAGAGTGAAACGTTTCTGGCAGTAGACCTAGCACCTGATTCAAAAACATGAGCATATCTTTGAACAAACAATTTTGAACTCTGTCAAGGGAAGTAAATAACGATTAAGCAACTCCCGTTCATATAGGGCAGCTAAAGAAGACGAACGTAATGGAGCTAGACTGAACATGGACATAACGATAGAGTCGCGACACATTTGCGACGTTGTGTCTGTAGGAAATATATTACAACCTATAGAGAATATATGTTCCCGTGTAAACGATTTGGAACACGATCAAGGTAGGAAAGGGAGGATTGAATCAAACGACCATATAAAAGCAACTGCATACTCGTGTGTCGACAGGCAAGTAAATAATCATCAAATTTATTCATGTGTTGTAGATATAACACTGCTCGTTGTGGTTAGACAGAGGAAAATATATATTTATGTATAAACATATATATACAAATACCTACGTTTATGTATGCGACTTAAGTTTCGCTGGTTTTCCAGCTCATCGAGCATAAAGTATATCTTATGTTTTATGAGATATACTTTGTGCTCAATGAGCTAGAAAAGCAGCGAAAATTAAGTCGCACACCTAAACGTAGGTATTTGTATATGTATATTTAATAATATATATATATATATATATATATATATATATATATATATATATATATATATATATACACTCATCGAATTCACTCCATACCATACATTATAGTCAGTGAAACGCAAGGGATTTCTGGGCGTAAAGAATAAGAAAACAGAAACATTACTTAAGAGAGAGGACAATAGAAGAGTAATCAGGAAGACAGTATATATCGAATGACATTGCATTTAAACTTGAATTGAAGACGATCAAGATAGGAAAGTGAGGATGGAATCACCCCTGACCAGATATGGCAGCAATAATCTATGTTTTCGTTTAATCCCACTCTTGTAAATATTAAGCTTGGTAAAAGGAGTCAGCTACTTATCTTGAGCGGTACAAGAAGACGACCATTTCGATGGAGCGTATATATGCGTTCCACTTTAGGTCTGAAGTGAACATTAGACTTTATGTCATGGGTCCTTACCTATAACTACAGAATGAACTCTTCCTAACACTATGTATACTACGCCTCTCAAGAGAGAGGGACGAATCGAGTCGAGCCGATAGTAGTTCACTCAAAACCAGACTGACAGCCATACTAACACCTTCCACATCTTGTAGTATTATTTCGTGTAATATATCTTCGTTATTTCTACTCTTGTGTTCGTGTTGTTCTTCCTTGGGTCCTAACCTGGACCATAACCATTTAAAAAAAAGAACCCCCATTGAGGGTACAGCCGTTCATCGTGACTGAAAACGCATATACTTAACGGTGATGATGATTATAAAACTAGCATGTGCTGGATTATTTTTTTAACGGCATGCCAACTTTTGGGGAAATTTAATGCCGAAATTCAATTTTCTTGGGAGGTGTTGTTCACTATTTTCCCATAGCTGAGACACTAACAGATATTACTACCCCGGGTCAGAGTGGACACGTGGACAAAAGCAATTAAGAGGTGGTTCCACGCTCCTCAAAACCTCCCGATCTTGCTGCCGGATGTAGTTTATTGTTATACCTAGGACCAGTGTTATTGGATGTTACAAGCCGGTTTCCCCACATTAAGCTCTTCATTCTCGGTTAGATGAGAAATCAGCTTCAAGACTCCGGTTATCTTTGTTTATGAAAATGGTTCCATAAACTGCGGTATAATCTGCATAGTTGATTAGTAAAGGTGTAAACATGTTTCTCCTTGCAATTGAAGTACACGGGAAATGAGAGTGATTTGACTCCGTTAATCTAGCACCAGGCTAGATTAACGGAGTCAAATCACTCTCATTTCCCGTGTACTTCAATTGCAAGGAGGAAAATGGTTACGCCTTTACTAAGCTTTATTAACTAAAGAACGGAGCTACACCGAATATTTGCTATGGAAACAACGATAGAGTAGCGATAAATTTGCAACGTTGGGTCCTTATGAAAGACATTACAGAAGATGTCTTTCCTTAAAAAGCCGCGTAAACGGGTTTGGGCACGAACAAGAATAGAAAGTGTGGAACGAATCACCCTGGACCAGATATGACAACAATTGTTTAGTTTAATCTGATACTTATAAATATTAAGCATGGTAGAAAGAGTTAGGTATTTGGAGCGGTACAAGGAAGCGACCACTTCTCCTAGCGTGTACTCGTATATATACTTTAGGGTCTGGATTGAACTTTAGTCCCACCAGACATTCAAAGCAAGAAGACTCTTTGAGTGTGCAGCAGTTCATCGTGACTGAAGAAAGCTCAACGTGTGACCGGTGATGATGTAACGAAACTCGCATGGTTTATATGGTAGTGGAACTTGAGATCCGAATTTTGTTTCTTTATTTACTTCCTTCGCTTACGTTCATTCAGTTACGCATTATTCAGTAACACTCTACCTTGAGTGGCTCTTTCGATTTTTATTGGGTTAATATATCCACCTAGATCTGAATATAACCACTTTCTCCGTCTAATAAGATGTATATTATTGCATCGGCCATATTGTATCTTAATTTGATTCCAGGTCCTTGGTTTGCCTATTGTTCTTCTATGTCCCGCGTCCTTTCAGGGCAGGGACGATCCTGGCTATTCAAAACTTCGCTTGTGATCCGTAGTAGTTTTTTTTTTTTTGTACCTTTTGCTAAGGCCCTCAAAGCTCTTTAATCTCCTGTCGTCGATCTTTATCAGCGGTGACCAATAATGTCACGCTACTGTCGGTCCTTAAGTTCCTTCAGACCTGTGTGGTTACCATTTAGCTAACTCTTCACTCGTTAGCTCGTGACTCATTTTGTCGCTGGTATCGCGATGTTGATAGAGTTACACTCGACTTTGCTGGCGTTTGTCTGTTCCCAAACATTTGTACTCCTCAACCGCGTTATGTTTTTCATCTCTGAGGATGAGAAGACTGGTCCGACCGCTGGAACCACACACACACACACACACACACACACACACACACACACAGACACACACACACACGCACCCCCCCCAAAAAAAAAAAAAAAAAACAACAAAAAAAACAATAAAGAATTAACTCGAGTCTAAACTGTAACAGTGATTTGAGTTATATATGAATTGCTGTATAAAGAGGTTGTAATCCCTTTTACTTTTTGTTATAATCAAATGACATTGGGATTCCCTTCGGAGTCTGCAGCTTGTTTTACTAGTAACTTAAATTTCAAGTTCTGATTTACAGTTCCGGCACAAGGTAGATTCCAATAGCAAGTAGTGTGGAACCCTCTCTTTCCCTGCGTTTGTCGATCTTTTTCAGCTGCCAAAAAAATGTCCAGCTTATATGGAGTCCTGCGTCTGGCAGTGATGGGGTGATAAGGGTCAGGATTCGGTTGTCTTCTACCCTAAGCATCAACCTTTTCTAAATTTCTATATATAAAATACATTTACTGACCTGTTTTTCCAAATTTGGGGTTGTCCAGCCGCCTTTTTAATAGGGGTCAGAGGGATCAAGCCACCCGTTAATTAAAACTCACTTTACGCCTCACCTCACACCGTGTCCATATACACTGTTCTAATCTCTCTCTCTCTCTCTCTCTTCCTTTTCTCACTTTCTCAGCATTTAATTTCGATCCGTTCCTAAGACTCATGTAACAGTTCCATCTTCTAGATAGTGCAGCGAAAAGAAGAGAGATTTTCAGATCTTTGTCAGCTCGCCGCGTGCTGGTATTTTTCTCGGTCAACCAAACCACTCAAGAACTGGATAGTAAAAGAAAAATTATTTCCACTCTTCTTAAAACGAAAGTTTATATTTTCTGTGTTTATTTTTTACATTAAACAGAGCTGACAGATTTTTAATCCATGATCATTCCCCAATAGTAATTATTTTTTCCTTGTCACTTGTATCAAAGAAATCCGAATTAATGTTTGGATGTGTATGGTCTCAGACTTATCTTCCCAAACTGATTGGCTCTCAACACTTGTCTCAACCTTCACTTAAACTCTCCGGGGGGTTACTATCTAATCTACGCTTACCTGAAGACTTTTCTGTCCTCTGACTTTCTGCTTATCGAAGCTTATCTGAGTTTATGCTTCTAATATATAGGGCCTGTCCTACTTCTTTTCTCTTGAATTTTTATTGTCTTATTTGCTGTATTAACAACCATTGTGGTGACTATTTCAAATCCTTTTACTACAGACTCACACAAAGTTATTTCTTCTTCATTACTATATTACTCAATCGGGGCTACTTGGTGTAACTCTCTAGGTTCCGTTTTGTAGCTGTTCTGCCCCCACAAGAGATGGCTGTTCGGAGTGTGGGTAACTTTATGTCCAATTCGGCCACTACTAGTAATGAATCATTGGAACTATCTTACAATGGCGCCTCTACTCTCACCGACTATTAGTGCCGCAGGGCCAAATTTTAATTGTGCCCTGTGGTCTTCCAGCCAAACCTCCCCTAATATCAATTCATTACACAATTCAGAGGCTATATAAAATCTCTGTAGACTCCTAATTCGCCCTATCTCTATCGGGAGCCATACCATCCCAGTTATTTTCATTTCCTTCCCATCTTAAGTCCTGGTTCGTTGAATCAATCTGAGAGATAGGCACCCTTATTAAAGACATTACCGGCTTACCTCTCACCGTACACGTAAGTTCTGTTAACAGAGCAAAGACTCGAGCCGTTCGTTTCCTATATCGTTGTCCCATACCTTCTCAGTTTCTTCCTAATGGCTGACTACTCCCGGGGCCGTATCCACTGACCCAACTGGAATAATTTATTTATCATAGCCTTGTTTCCTACACTGCCAGCATTTCGTTCCTGGCACAGCTGGCGGAGAAATGACCAGACTGTCCACTCGTCCAGCAATTCGTACATGTCTTTCTCAATTTTATCGAGGCTAGACTGCTTCTTACTTCATTTGGGGTCGCACCTTGTGCGCCTTCTTGATCCTGAAATAGTTCAGTGTTTTTTGTTTTTTTTTTTTTACCGGGGCCTTCCATTTCCTCCACTTGAGAATCTACACCACGTAGTCTTCATGTCCAAACCGACCACCTTTTTGCATAATTTGGCCCGGCCCATCCTGGAGGTTCTCCTCGCATGGTTGGACATTTCTCTGATCTATGGTCTTCATACCTACACCTTCAACAAACAGGCCCGTTTTTCTCCAGGGTGTTGGTCCGAAGAACCCTTGTCTGAGAGACCATTGTTTTTTAAGTATTCTTCCTCCCAATCCTCGGAGTGTCCCATATAGTTTTCCTGCCCCTCCTTGTACTCGGAATGCTTCTTCCTTTACTGGCCTTGCTACCCTCCTGACTTTAAACTAGACCTTGGAACACGCTTTTTCCTCTAATTCTCTCCCAGAATCTCTGCCAAGATTTACCGATTTAAGGATCTGGGTTCGGTTGTCTTCTACTCTGAGTAACAACCTTTTCTAAATTTCCATATGTAAAAATACATTTACTTAGGTGGTTTTCCAAATTTGGGATCAAACAGCACCCTTTTGTGTGTAATCAGAGGGATCAAGCCACCACTTTACTCCAACTCACTTTACGCCTCATCTCGTACCACAACTCCATATAGACAGTGCTAATCTCTCTGTCGCCTCCTTCTCTTCCTTGTCCCAATTTTCCTTCTCTTTCTTCTCCCAATTTTCTCAGCACGTATTCTTAGCCCATTCTCAGGCATGGTGTGACAGTTCCAATTTCCAGACAGCGCTGTGAAAATAAAAGGGATTTTCAGTCATTAAATCTTCTTTATTAGTTTGTCCCATACTGGAATCTCTCAATCAACCAAACCACACAAGAACCGGGGAAAAATAGAAAAATTATTTCTACTCTCATTAAAACGGAACTTTATCTTTCTCTGTCTATATATTTTTTAGTTCAGGGGTCTCCAACTCATTCGACCCCGCGGGCCGGATCGTGTTATAATGACAGGATTGCGGGCCGGACGAAGGCCATTAATGAAAAATTAAGGAAAATTACATATGCAGACCCCCTGTCAATCTAAATATTTAAAACCATAATGAAAATAAACATTGAGAAATCAGAAAAACAAAAGAAAATCTAAAATTAAAAAAACACCTAACAAAAATTACTTTTCCTCAAGGAACATCAAAATACTTCAAAGTGAAAAAATCAACCGAAGTGAAATGGATGAAATTATGACGTGTAGGTTTGAAACTGTTATTGAAAATTGTTCCACAAACGAACCACACACACACACACACACATCAAACAAAAACGAAGCACATATACCCATACATACGAGTACAAATAGTTGCAAACATATACACTTACGTACGTACACATGCGGTATCATCCACACATTCATGAGGCATGTATGTATAATGCGCGTATGTTTAACTGTCTTTAGATTCCTGCAACCTCGCATGTCAGTCCCTCCCTGGCCTCTTTCACTTTATCGTTCCTTTCGCTTCTGATATTTTTTAATGTAGCCAAGGGTCATAACAAATATGTATCCATTATTTGACATTAAACGTAGGCAACGCAACTTGGTAAAATAAAACTCATGAAAGATAACTGGCAGATAGTCTAATTCGAAAGCCTCGTCTCTCATGTTAAATATAGAATCATTGATAATCAGACTCGCAGGCCGGTTAAAATGCCTTCGCGGGCCGGATCCGGCCCGCAGGTTGCCGATCCTTGTTTTAGATCAAGCAGACCACACAGAATTTTTGACCAGGGTCACATCGAAATAGTAATTAATTTTTCCTTATCAATTGTGTCCAAAGGAATCCGAATTAATGTTTGGATATAAAATTTTCGACGAATATCACAGAAATTATAATGACGAACGTCCAGTCGATCTCTATATCTGTGGCGATACTTTCTACTGAGTGGCTAATTCAAATATATAGTTTTCCTGGCCATTTTGTGAAAAGAGGAATCGTAAATTTTATTTATTTCGGCAACCAATATGGTCTCTTTATCGACAAAATATGTTTCTATTTTCTGCGACATTTTTGTATATACCTGAATGGTCTCTTTCTTAGAGGCGGGAAGTGGGGGACTATGGGCAGTCTTAGTTTTGTTCAAACTTACTGAATTCCATCTCGTTAAATTTGGGTTCTCTTCTCCTTGGAATTATTTCAAGACATTATTTTTCAAACCAATTTCTTTTTTAATTTACTTCTCAACTTTTCAATCTATCTTCCTTCCAATTACAACAATTATCATTCAGTTAGTAGGCTCCTCACTCTTCGCGTTCCGCCATCTCTTCACACAACCTCGTCAGGTAGGTGGTTCGATGCATTGCCTTATCTCTCTTGCTTTATTTCTGTTTTAGAAATATGGACAACTGATTATTATTGAATGCTTTCACATAAGCCATTATTACTAATTTGTAGACTGGAACCGATATATTATATTCCAGTAAAAGATAATGAAAAGAAAAGAGCAATTATTTTTAAAACTAATAGCAAAAATGAATATCTTGGCCTCGAGGGCTATAATTTAGATTCGGTTATTTTAAACATCAAAATATGAAATAGGCTATCCGCAATCTTATCATTATACTAGGAGGAGGTAATTTATGTAGTGATAATGACATCGTGCCCCATATTTAATAAAGCATACTCATAAATACATAACACTTACTTAAATATTGACTAATACAAAATACATTCTCCCAGTGCACTGACATCACATTTTGCGTGCATAAAACTTTCACATCAGACCTAATATTTGACGTATTATGGTATTCGATAAACCGGGGAGTGGCTGACTTTGAATTGAATTCTTTTAACTTTACCAGGTAAGTGAATTCTATCTATCTATCTATCTATGTCTATTTGTTCATATCTATCTATCTATCTATCTATCTATCTATCTATCTATCTATCTATCTGTTTCAACCTTTCATATGCCCCTTCTGATTTATCTAGCTGTCTCAACAGTTTCATATCTATCATTTTAGTTTAATTCATATGTGGATGTGTATATAGATTGCTGACTTAAATTGCGTTCTTTCAACTTTATGAGGCAAGTGAATTTCTTTCTTTCTTTCTTTCTTTCTTTCTTTCTTTCTTTCTGTTTGAACCTTTCATATGTATCTATGTATTTATCCAGCTGTATCAACATTTTCTATCTATCTATCTATCTATTTTATCTCATACACGTATATATATATATATATATATATATATATATATATATATATATATATATATGTGTGTGTGTGTGTGTGTGTGTGTGTGTGTGTATATATATATATATATATATATATATATTTGTATATATGACATATTTATATATATATATATATATATATATATATATATATATATATATGTGTTTATACATGTTCATTTACGCGACTATATACATATGTATACATAGTCATATACATACGTGACAAAAATATGTTAAAAACGAATTTCTCTTTATCAAACAATGTCAGGATATATATATATATATATATATATATATATATATATATATGGTAACGATATATGCATTTTTATATATTAAGAACAATTTTATGGGAATCCGTATTTGAATAGACGCTCTATTTATTTATTAAACAATACAAATATAAACATTTATTTTTTTTCTTCTACTCGACTGAATATTTAATAAATAATTAAAAATATCTAATAAATGAAATCAGAAAGAATAAAATCACAAAAGAATACTCTTATTTCGGTGACCGTAGGGAACACACGAGTCCACGCGTGACAGGCAGTCTTGCTTCCACTATTGTATAACGATTACGAATAGATTTCGGTAATCACCATCCACCATTAGGAAAATCTCTTAGAATATAACAGAAACATTTTAATCACCAGTTGAATTGTTCTTTTTATCTACAAGAAACCTGTTATTAGCGTTATCAACAATGTGATGCATTTTTTGAAGGATTTCTTCTTCCTGCCCCGGTTCAAATTGTTCCATTTAGACACAAATAGACAAAATGTATCACGACCTCATATAGACATTACCCATCCTCATCTGTGGTAAACAACATACATATTTAGTCTATCGCTAGACATCGCTATCAATCCAAATATCATAATATTTTGGAAAACCTGAATCAACCCTCTCGAGACGACACACAAGCCTCGACCGAGAAGGGGAGGAAAATCGGATGACCCTTAAGAACGGTGTTACTCAACAAAGGTAGCAGAGATAGAGTCAATATTTACTTCCCCCCCACCCCACGAGGGAAAGATGTGGCACAAGGCCAAGTTTTACGTGGGTTTTACGGGCCAGTAGGCTCGGCCAAAAAATGCCAGTAGAAACTGTAAAAAAACATAGATAGAGCATGAGGAAGTAAGGTGACAGATCAACATAATTCAAGTTAACGAATTTAATTATCTTTTCTATACTTTTCATCCCAATTAAGGCTCAAGAGCCACTCAATATAGAGGATTACTCTTTGGTGTTGTTTGACCGCAAGAAAAAGCAAGAAATGTAGTTCATGAGGTTATGTAAGGAAGAAAATGATTAAATCTAGACATGACAAGATTAAAATTGTCGTGATTGGGAATATTAATGTGAAATTATGCTACTTTAGTTTTCGCAAAGATGA